>CAXKVX010000041.1:0-64725 GCA_964058865.1 Eleocharis quinqueflora | reverse complement strand
GGACGCATAGTACGTTATGTGGTGTACTATGCATATTATTTTAGCCATGCTCTATATATATATATATATATATTTCAATAAATAGAGATTTAAGTTGTTTAATAAATTTTTCATATTAAAATATTGTAAGAAATCAAATTTCGTAATTTTTAGAGTTTTTTTGCTATTTTTAAATATTTTTTAAAAACAACCCAGATTTAATACTACAAAAGTGCAATTTCTGAGCAGTTTCTGAAAAATTTAAAAAATAGAAAGCTCTAAAAATCACGAAATTGAATTTCTTACAAGATTTTGATATTAAGAATTTATTGAGTAACTTAAATCTCAATTTATTGAACAAATTAAACATGCATAGCCACATAGTACGGAATGTGGTGTACTATGCATATTATTTTACCCTTGCTCATATATATATATATATATATATATATATATATGAGGATGAATTCGTAGCCGCTCGCAACCGCTCCATCATATCAAGTGTAAATTATCGATTCGGACCGTTGAAAACATTATCCATACTAATGTAGACATGGAGACCAAATTTTATATTTTTTGAAATTTTTTATTATTTTATCGGAAGGGTTGAATTCAAAGTGTTAAAAAACATAATCATAACTGTAAAGATTTGAATTCAAAGTCATAAATGTTATTTTTATTTTTTAAGGTCAATCGTGAAAATTTTTTTAACCTCGTTGAATACTTTATTAATAAAAATATTAATAATTTAATACAAGAGTTGGATTCTATTTAGGTAAGTTTTTATAACAACTTCGATTGTGCTCTTCGAGACCGTAATTAGTTTTTTTATCGTCATAAGTCATCAAACTATAAATGTCCGAGTCTACTTCCACCGCGTTGAGTCTGATTTGCGATCGGAGAAGCGAGCGATTCAAAATTGATTCTGACACAAATACATGATAAAAAAAATTACAAATTAAGTTATAAGTTGAAGGTGGAGCCAAATTTTAGATGCGCGTTCCTCCGATCGCAAATCGAACTCGACGCGGTAGAAGTAGACTAGAATATCTACAACTCGATGCCTTACGGCGATAAAAAAAACATTATTATCCCGACGAGCGTAGTCAAAGTTTGTAGAAAAAATGCTAATCATACTTAATATTTTTTGTAACAACTCCAGCTAAGCTCGTCGGGGTTATAATTAGTCTTTTTTATCGTCGCAAACCATCCAGCTGTAGATATTCGAGTCTACTTCCATCGTGTCGAGTCTATTTTGCCATCGGAGAAATGGACAATTCAAAATTGAATCTGGCGCAAACTCATGATAAAAAATACTAATTAAGGTATAAGTTCAAGATGGAGCTAAATTTTAGATGCACGTTCCTCCGGCGCAAACTCATGATAAAAAATACTAATTAAGGTATAAGTTCAAGATGGAGCTAAATTTGAGATGCACGTTCCTCCGATCGCAAGTCAGACTTAACGTGGTGGAAGTAGATTCAGATATCTACAACTCGATAATTTGCAATGATAAAAAAAGTTAGTTATAGTTCCGATGAGCGCAGTCGAATTTGTTACAAACACTTATATAAATACAACTCAACTCATCAATTAAAATATTAATATTTTTATTAATAAAAAACTCAATGCCTTAACTTGAAACTCTTTTGATGGCTGCTGTGAAATTCGGAATCAGTGATTCCGGAGTTACTTCGGAGTCAGTGATTCCAGAATTAAATCGGAGTCAGTGATTCCGAAATGACTCTTTTGATGATTTTGATTTGAATTTTGTCAGTTTTGTGTTTTTTCAATTTATTTTGATTAATAAATTTTTTTTCGGATTTGGTGCAGATTTCAAATTTAAAGACTCCTGTATTTCAAACACAATTATGAGCAGGCTTGGTCAAGTATCACAATCATCTCTAAAATATAATAATATTATGATGAATAAATATCTACTTCATGCTGTCATGCATATCTTAACATTTGATCGAGGAAATTTTCAAATAAGCGTGTGGCCACAAAGAATCCGGTAGCAAGGTCGGTCCACTTGAAAGCAGTACGCATTTACTCGCACAGACAATAGTTGCATTTGTCAGGATTTGGTGTAGCCGTGTAGGAAATAACGCGTGGCTCCTTTGGATCTTTCTTCCCAAATCAACAGTTCAGCGTGCACCACAGCAAACCAGATCTTCTACCGCGCAGCACAAACACTGTGCGTGCTGCGCGGTAAATCTCAGCCTTTTATTTGCATTGAGATTTGTGCAAGTTAAACTTTATAATATCAGACTCTGAATCAAATCTGAACCGTCCGTAGCCTACAGCGCAGGAAATCATGATCGTCCGTTCGTTAGTGCTGCGCGGCAGAAAATCCCCTTCCGCAACACAGGGGCACAACGATTCTCTTCTCTCTAGTCTCCGCTCCCCTCTCTCTATAATAACTAAGTCGTACCAAAACTCAGGACCACACTCTGCTTCTATCTCTCTCTCTCTTTCTCTCCACAAATCTCTCGCCTGTTCCACTGTACTTCTATCAGATCTCATCCCTCCGAAACGGCGTGAAGAATCACTCTCGCCTTTGAAGAATTGGGAAGTAAATTCGAATCTGAAGAATCACTCTCAAGTCTCAACCACACTAGAAGGAAGCATAGGCGTACTTGAAAGGTAAGAAGTCTTTCTCGATTCAAGCGTTCTTTCGCCAAATTATGGGATCGTAGGCAGCCGATAGATTTTCCAAACCATGTAGTAATAATGGAGGGTTGCATGCTATGGTAGAAGGTCGCAATTACCAAGCACGCCACCTCACAAACAATAGAATGCGGGATGAGGAAGGGGGAGCAGGCGGGCCCTTTCTGGCCACCCCTTGGCTCAGTGGCGGAGCTTGGGTTCAAATTAATAGGGGGCTAATTTGATAATTTTGTTTGTATACGTTAGGGAATTATAGAGTTCAAATCAAGAGTGAACTAATTCAATAATTTTGTTGGTATGTGTTACAGAAATTCACTAAAAAAATTATAGTGAAGAGGGATCATTTTATGATCAAAATAAAATTTTTACACAAAAACTAAATACTTGATAATTGTATTTTTAAAATTCAAGGGGGGGCTATGGCCACCTTTGGCCCCCATTAAGGTCCCCCACTGCCTTGGCTCCATCTCTCTTAAGCTATCTTCATATATATTTCTTTTTTTCTAATTTTATACATGCTCTCTAATTTCAGCTAAAACTATACACCTTCGCAGGATTTCTGAAGGAAACCTCATAACTTTCCAAGATGAACCCGTACTTGGCCAGCATCTTCATTCCGGTCATACTCTCGTTGATATTTGGCACCAGGAAGGGCAACAAGAAAAGAGGGGTGCCAGTGGATGTGGGCGGCGACCCTGGTTATTCTATTCGCAACTACCGATTTGCGAAGCCGGTTGAGTCCCACTGGGAGGGCATCTCCACCCTTGCTGAGCTCTTCGAGCAATCATGCAGGAAGTATGCTTACATGCCCCTGTTCGGTTCAAGGAAATTGATCTCTAGAGAGACCGAGGTGTCACCTGATGGGAAATCTTTTGAAAAGCTTCATCTGGGAGAGTATGAATGGCTAAGCTATGGCGAAGCTTTTAAGGCTGTGTGCAACTTTGCATCTGGTTTGGTGCATCTTGGTCATGGAAGTGACGAGAAAGTTGCAATTTTTGCTGATACAAGGCCCGAATGGCAAATTGCAGTTCAGGTATATTATTTTGATTTGATTAGTCTATTGCAGAAGTAATATTGGTGGAATGGTGGAAATAATTTTGCATTCAAGTCTTCCCTTCTTTTAGTCAAAAAAAAAAGTCGGGGCACTTGGTTAGTTGAGGAAAATCCATTGAATATGCTAATTTAATCGTATTACGTTGTCTTGTCTTTTTCATGCCCACAAATGAGGTTATATATTATATCCCAAATTGTTGTTTTTTTATTTCAAATTTCAAGTAGGCTAGCTGTTTGTTTTTCTTTTTATACATTGATGATGTTTTGTTAATTACAATAGGGATGCTTCAGACGTAGTGTCACTGTGGTCACTATCTATGCCTCCTTGGGAGAAGGTGCCCTTTGCCACTCATTAAATGAGGTTCTTGTTCACAACTGTTGGTTCTATTTCTTTATCATTTCTTAACATCCAATTTTGTTTATTCTTATAGCTAATTTGATGATTTTAAACCTTGCTTTGAGCAAACATGCACCCTCTATAATGCTTTCCTGTGCGAGTAATATAATATTCCAAGTATGTGCCAAAACAAAAAATGTTTTTGAGGCAAGAAAAGAAACCTGTAAGTTTTTAAATACTAGTTGAAAAGATCAAAAGAGGATAAACAAGAATTATAGATTTCCTTGAACACAGTAAATGTTTGTATTAAAATGTTGATGACCTTATTTCTGTCTTTCAGACTGAGGTGACAACTGTGGTATGTGGACCGAAGGAATTGAAAAAGCTGATAGACATAAGCGGACAGCTTGACACAGTAAAACGAGTGATTTACATCAACGAAGCAGGTGTCTCCACTGAAGTTTCACTGGCCCAGAATAACTCTTCATGGCAGCTCTCCTCCTTTGAGGAGGTTCAGAAGTTAGGTCAAGAGAACCCTGTCGAAGCTGTCATGCCCCTCGCCTCAGATGTTGCTGTTATAATGTACACAAGTGGTAGCACTGGGTTACCAAAGGTATGACATGCATTTTATTTTATTATATTTTAAGGAGAAATTACTTCTAGACATCAAATTCTATTCCTTTATCTACTTCCCCTCGAAAAGAATACAAAAATTGCCTGCACACTATTCTGTATTTGCTTATTCCTTTATGTAGAGATATAAAAGAAGAAAATTGATTTGTGTATCATTTGAAGATAACGTCGATAATGAGATTACGATTTTTCTGAAAATATTTTATATATATGTTGGCTTTCTGTAAATGACCTTGAAAACCTCAAAGTTTCTCTTCATAATGAGTATTTTAGGCATGAAAAGTCTATAAAGTAACCCATGCACCTTTCCATTTCCAAATGATCTCTACTTCCTCAGAGTTTCTCTTCGTAATGAGGAGTATTTTAGGCATGTAGAATATATTTTTCATTTATCTAAGATATTTCATACACTCAAGGGTTATGCACATTACTCTACATAAACAATGTTGTAGCATGTATAATTACAGTAATGCTATTTGACTTTTGGTGCAGGGAGTAATGATGACACATGGTAATGTGTTAGCCACTGTGTCAGCCGTGATGACCATTGTTCCAGGTCTTGGTAGCAAGGATGTATACCTGGCATATCTTCCTCTTGCTCATATTCTCGAGCTGGCTGCTGAGGTTTTGAGAATTTTATTTTTCTGAATAATTATTTCTAAGCTCCTTTTTCCCCATTCTCATGTATTTGTGTCCTAAGCTGATAGAAACTACCAAAGTTAAATTTTAGTGCATCCGATTTTGATTTGCAACTTCTAACCTTAATCCAATTAAAAGGTTCTGCGAATGCCATCTCTTGTTGCACCTTTCTTTCTTTTTTTTTTTTTTTTTCGCATAGATTGATTTTAAATAAAAGTTGATTTATCTATTCTCAATATGTTTGTGCTGATCAAATCATTCATACCGGTACTCCGTTAAGGTTAATATTATTTTTAGACTGATGAATTATAAAGCAAAGTCTCCTTGTGTTAAACCACTACCATTATTTTGGATTCATTTATAGCCTACGCCAACTTGTTCGGGACTGAAGGATTTGTTGTTGTTGTTGAATTATAAAGCAAAGTCTACTTTGTGTTAAACCACTGCCATTATTATTCTTGTAGTCTGTGATGGTAGCTGCTGGAGCGGCAATAGGCTATGGGACACCACTGACTCTAACCGATACATCAAACAAGATCAAGAAAGGAACAAAAGGCGATTCCTCTGTTTTAAAACCCACTTTAATGACAGCTGTACCTGCTATACTCGACCGGGTTCGCGATGGTGTGCGCAAAAATGTAATTTCTATTGATCTTTTTGTTCTTTTATGTATTTCTTTATGATGCATGAACTGCAAACTGTGTTGATTGTTTCTAATCAGCGTATGAACAGAAGTGAAGAAAAAAATTATAGATACAGTTTAAAACTTTAAATAAGTCTCAAAGAGGCTTTGTGAATATGCCCTACATAATTCAGTTTCTACTAAGACTATACATCTTGTCAGATAGTTGGAACTGAAATGCAACTTGTGGATTACTGAAGGTCAATGTGTTCTATTGAGTTGGATGTTTTATGGAAGGTTCCAAATGACTGAACAGCTACTGGCTGTTACTTGTAATGTTAGAATGTTGGGTGCTATGAGCATAGTGACAAACTAACAATATTCGTTTTTTATTCGCAAACAAAGCGGATTTTGGCATAGCATGAATTTTTCCCGAATCATACGTCTAAAAATATATAATGCATATAATTTCGCGAATTATTTGCGTTTTTTTTTTTGGGTAAAAGAAAAGCCCATTTACCATTTTTGTTTCTATTTTCTTAAATATTTTATTTTTCTGGAAATGTTATTTTTTATAAAAGTAAAATAAAATGCATCAAGGATGAGACAAATAGATTTTTGGTAAAAAACGATTAGATCAAGAACATATGGAGCGAATACTGTGACAAGTTGTTCAATGGAGAGATGAAAGCACTATGGTCGAGCTAGATGACTCTTTTGATGACACCAACAGGCGAATTCGTTCGAAGAATTCAAGAGACGGAGGTGAATGATTCTTTAAAAAAAATGGAAGTAGGTAAGGCTTTAGGTCCGGATAACATCTCGATCGAGGTATGAAAATGCCTTGGAGACATATGGGTAGTATGACTAAGTTGTTCAACAACATCTTTCGGCCAAACAAAATGTCGGACGAGTGAAGGAGAAGTATACTAGTTCTTATCTTTATCTTCAAGAATAAAGGAGATATCGAGTTGTACCAATTACAGAGGAATCAAGCTTATGAGCCATACCATGAAGCTTTGAGAAAGAGTGATTGACCATCGTTTAAGAAGGATGACAAACATTACGAAAAATCAATTTGGTTTTATGTCCGGACGATCGACTATGGAGGCGATTTTCTTGACAAGACAACTCATGGAGATATATAGATATATAGAGCAGAAGAAGGATTTACACATGATATTCATCGACTTGGAGGAAACATATGAAAAAGTACCGAAGAAGGTCATGTGGTGGACACTTGAAAAGAAGAATGTTCCAACAAAGTATGTCAACCATAGTTATTAGTATCGTACGATACGAGACGAGTCAAAGCCTCTTCGAGACGTACCGTGGATGTGTATCAGAAGCCCCTCGTATCGGCCGAATCGAAACGAAACGGAGGTACCGTATCGCGTATCGTCGTGATTCTCCGATGGACCAATCAGGAGACGCGTTTTGCCTTGATATCGTAAACACGCCTTTTTCCCTCCTTACGACACTTCTCACTTCCGATAGGTCAGTTTCCTGCCAAACCCTCGCTCTCCACTGTCGTGCTCGATCTCCACTGTCGTTCGCCAAGTAGCTAAGAGCCCAAAGCATCTCCCTCGCCAGGAGACCCAGGATCATCTCTCCATCTCCATCGTCAGGTATATCTCTCTCTTTTTCTCGCCATTCCTTTGATATTCATAGTTTTTTTTTTATATTCAGAAAAGTTAGAACTCGTAAAGTGTAGAGAAGAGAAGAAGAGACCAGAATGAGCATTTATTGAGTGGAATAACATTTAATATGTTGGGTCTGTGTTTATCGATTGAGTGGGTTTTTATTAAATCAAATGACATTTATTTATTGAATCAAATTCTTTATTTAAATGAAAGAGCTGGAGTCAATTAAAAAAATCTCGAGTCAGTGAACTCTTTTCTGATTTTTTTTAACTAATCTGTTAATGAAATTTCCGACGCCCAGTGAATTGTTGATCGTTAACATTATATTTTTTTGTTTATAGGTTAATTGGAAGTTTGCAACTAAATTATTTTGTGACTCACTAAAATATGATGTTAAATTATTTTGTTGCTTACTACAAGCAAGAATTGATATTCACGTAAATATCTTAATATATAAGAAATTTATATCGATATCAATTGACACTTTTTAATATATTTCAAATTGCGATGATTTCATTCATTATTTAGATGTTTTTTTGTTACATACTAATTATTATAACTCCTTTTGGTATTTTAGAAATAGCTTAGCGTATCTTAACGATACGATACACGATACACGATACAATACAAAATCCACTGATACACGATACATTTTACGATTCAACAACTATGATGTCAACGTTATCAAGAATATGTACGATAGCGTTGTGACTTGTGTCAGAGCATGTGATATTGAGACTGATTATTTTCCCATTAAGATGTGATTACATTAAGGGTCAGCATTGAGCCCTTACATCTTTGCCTTAGTGACCGATGAGATCACGAAAGATATACAAGGAGATATTCTTTGGTGTATGCTCTTCGCAGACGATGTGGTCTTAATTGACGAAAGTAAGGTAGTGGTGGGTAGAAAATTAGAGATGTGGAGGAAGACTTTAGAATCAAGAGGTTTTAGACTTAGTAGGACTAAGATCGAGTATTGAAGTGTGAGTTCAGCAACGTTCGATCAGAAGATGGAGATGTCAATTTAGATGGACAAGTAGTGCCTAGAAGAAACACCTTTTGATATTTGGAATTGATGCTACAAAGTGATGGCGAGATTAATGAAAATGTTAGCCATAAAATAAGAGTGTTGGATAAAATGACGACAAACATCTGACATCCTATGCGACAAAAAAGTCCCACAAAGGTTGAAAGGTAAATTATATAGGACGACAATCAGACCTGCAATGTTGTATGTATCAGAATGTTAGGCTACTAAAGGGCAACACATACAAAAGATTAGCGTGACAGAGATGCGTATGTTACAGTGGATATGTGGGAATACAAGAGGGGATAGCTAGAAATGACAATATACGTGACAAAGTTGGAGTTGCACCGATTGAAGAGAAACTTGTTCAACATTGTTTGAGATGGTATGAGCATATCCAACGGAAGCCCTCTGTTGCACTGGTACCTAGTGGAGTTTTAAGCCCGTCGAAAATATGAAAAGAGGTAGGATAGATCGAATTGACATGAGATGACGCTGTAAAAAGGGACTTAAAGATATGAAATGTCTCAAAAGAGTTGGCGTTAGATAGAAATGCATGGAAGTCGGTGATTCACGTATCAGAATCATGACAAACTAATATTTAGTAGTAGTATAGTTGTACGACTTTAGTCCATGATTAATGACGTAGGGCATTAGTTTAAACTTGTGATTCGTAAAATATTTTTTCCCAAATTATGTCAGTATTATATCCTAATCATGAACTTTTTACTCACCGAATCATTTCCGAATCCACCCGTTGTCACCATGATGACAAGTGGTGCGTATGTTAAATTCTGCACCTATACACCAGTAATTATGTGATAATGTTAACATGTTTTAACTTCAAATTTTATCATATGATGGACACTAATTGGCATTGCCTTATATTGTTCCTATTTGTTGAGCCTTCTTCTTCCAGAAAATTATCAAGTCCCTAAAACCTTGATTGCATATTTTATGGCTAGAGTGAAAAATGAGCTCTTGCCATCATGGCCCACTTCTTTACTAACACATGAGTTGCAGATTCTTTCAGGACTTCTATAATGTTCACATTAAACAAAAAAGACCGTTAATAAAGAGCTTTTGTTAACATTATTTGACCTTCACCACCCATAGATTTAATTACACTGTTTAAACTGTGCTATCATTTTCAGGTGGATGCGAAGGGTGGTATGGCTAAAACATTGTTTGACATTTCATACCAACGCCGTCTTGCAGCAATAAATGGGAGTTGGTTTGGAGCCTGGGGTCTAGAGAAGCTGCTGTGGGACTTCGTAGTTTTTAGGAAAGTGCGCGCTATTTTGGGAGGTCATGTTAGGTTCTTGTTGTCTGGAGGTGCACCTCTCTCTGGAGATACCCAAAGGTTCATCAACATTTGCCTCGGGTAAGTTAATTCTTTTTGAAGAAAACAACCTGAGTAAGTTTAAGATTAAACATGAAAGTAATTCAAACTGCAGATTAGGGGTTTTCTACTGTAATTCATCTTCCTCTTCTATGTTGGTATTATGTATCTTGCTATTTCATGTTAAATATAGTTACTGAGGACTGGTCGTATAATCTGGTTTAGGAAAACAGAAATTGATTCTAGATTAAACTGGGATGTATATACTGTATTAAGGAGGTAGTATCAGATGCATGCACAGCAAATTAGGAACTTAGTTACGTACAAAATGCTGAAATTTTCATAAATATCCAACAAAATATTATGTGTGCTTTGAAATATTCTCAGTCTCAGTTTACAAAGACAGTATTCAATGGGTATGCTTTTCAGATGCTATTGTAGTTTATATGGAATGTTTTCTCTTATTTTGCTGTTTCTGTGATGCATATGTCGAACTTTATTTCTAGTTTATTCTAGTTACATTTCCATGTAAAAACTAACAAGCTAACTGCATTTTGCAGGGCACCTATAGGTCAAGGGTATGGTCTAACTGAGACTTGTGCGGGTGGTGCATTTTCTGAGTATGACGACACATCTGTTGGCCGTGTTGGTGCTCCTCTCTCATGTGTGTACGTCAAGGCAAGTAAAACTGTCACTTTCTTTCTTTTTTTGCTTTATGTGATAACTTGGCAGCTTTTATAGACATGGATTATGTATTTCAGTTGGTTGACTGGTCTGAAGGTGGATATCTCACAACTGATTCGCCAATGCCCAGAGGTGAAATAGTTATTGGTGGTCCAAGTGTAACACTTGGATACTTCAAAAATGAAGAGAAAACTGAAGAGGTTTACAAGGTAATTTTCAATTTGCAAAAACACTTCTGTTCCACATCTGGAAATTACGGCCAGCAAATGCATGTTTGAAAGTACCAAAAGGAAAAAAATTACTTTAAAAAACTCCTACATTTTTTGGACGTAGTCTCATGGAAATAACAGTTTCTTCTCCAATGAATTTTTAGTGTGTATTTTTTGACTTGTGCAAATTGGTATAAAATCAAGCTACAGATTTATATGTTCATTTTAACTTGTTACTTGTTAGAAACAACTTGCAAAGTAATTCTATAGCTAATTGGAACTAGTTCTGAAGCAAATTGGCAATAAGATGTATTCGTAGCTAATTGGAACTAGTGTTGAAGAAAATTGGAAAGTAATTCTATAGCTAAATGGTCCTTGGGATTACTTATACTCTTTTGACTTTTGCTATGGAAAGGTTGATGGAAGTGGTATGAGATGGTTTTACACCGGCGACATTGGGCGCTTTCACCCTGACGGTTGCCTTGAAATTATTGATAGGAAGAAAGATATTGTGAAGCTTTCACATGGTGAATACGTCTCTCTAGGAAAGGTTTGTACCTGGCTGGATTTTCCATCTTTGTAACAACCACAGAATGTCTAGTCAAAACCAAGAATTTTGTGTATGCCTACAAAAACATATTGTATCCCATGGATTACAAGAAACTTTTCATTTAATACTGTAATACATGAAGGTCTGTCTCCTGCTCTCTTCTATGACTCTTTTGCAGAATTTATATTCAATCTAAATGATGTTATTTCCATGTTCTATATAATACGTGAAAACCCTCATTATTTTTTAAACATCAGGTTGAAGCAGCTCTGAGTGTAAGCCCATATGTAGACAACATAATGGTCCATGCTGATCCCTTCCACAGTTTTTGTGTTGCTCTTGTTGTGGCTTCTCACCATGCCTTAGAAAACTGGGCCTCCAAGCAAGGGATCAGTTACAGTGATATTGCAGACTTGTGTAAAAAGCCAGAGGCTATTAAAGAAGTGCAGAGCTCACTAGTGAAGGTTTGTGCACCTTCATCCCAATTGTCTGGCTTCAATTTTGGTATCTTTTTGTTGGGCACTTTTGCCCCATTTGTTGGTTGCACTTTTATACGTTAGCAGAGATTGCCACTAAGGAAAATGTTCCTCTGTCCAAATAATGTCACCAAATTCCTGCCGTTATATGAAAAAATAATACTTCTATTTAAACCAGTATACGTTAGATTCCAATACACTGGTGCACATTTGTGTACTACCATGTCTAAGTCTTTATAAGATGATGATCATGATTCTGGTCACCTTCAACATCTGTGAAGAAATTACTGTATGTTTGTGAGATATTGCAGTTAAGATGTTAATTCTTTAGTTTTACCTAACATATAAATTATTTTTATTTTCCTAAAAGATGTTGCATTTTCTATTGGTCATGATTTTGGTCACCTTCACCTTTGTACTTGGAATAATTATTTATCTGTTTTAATGTTTTGATATATAATCTTCATTTGTTGTTCTCATGATTAAATGTGGTGGACTTTCAAAGGTTAAATCAGCAGGAAAAAAAAGGGATAAAGACTTGTTCATTCAACTTTATGATTTTTAATGAACCTAATTTTTTTTGTAATTATGTTTTGTAGGCTGCCAAGGAATCTAAACTAGAGAAGTTTGAAATCCCAGCAAAAATTGAACTTCTCTCTGAGCCATGGACCCCAGAATCAGGCCTAGTCACTGCCGCACTCAAGCTGAAGAGAGAAATTATCAGAAAGACATTTTCTGATAATTTAGCAAAACTATATTCTTAAATAATTTAGCTGTGATAGCCTAGTTTTGCATAGATATGTTTTCTCTGTTGGGCTTTCTGGTATATGATCGACACTTGAGCTTTTACTTCTGTTTTTGTTCTGGTATATGCTCGTTTTGGCATCCATTTCTTAGTATTTCTAGAGGTATTGTCATATCACTCTGTTCGAGGTTTTGTTACTGTCATAATTGGTCTCTTGGAACGTGAATCATTCAAGATCTTCTTGGTCTTGTATTCTTAATGTTTCGACTTTTGAGATGCAATGCTATTTGCTGTTTATGTTTATAGTGAGAGTACAACCACAACATCTAGAATTAGTTGCTTTATCCTGGCAACATTATTTTTTAGGCGGCGATATCAAGTTGCAGTTGCAAGATGTTGGTATGTTTATTATCAATAGACATGCTATATATATAAAAAAATTCGGTGGATGAGGACCAAAACGGTGGTATATATCTAAATGGTAATGCGGGTAAATGCTATTTTACTAATTCTTTCAAAGTACAAATGTACAATCAATTGAAACAATAGTAGTTTAAGATGAAACGTTACAAAGAGACAACCAAGGATATGTCGTTTCTTTTTAATGGGAATTCCAAGGTGAAATCTTATCTATATAAAGATTGAACATGTTTAGCTACAATGTTATAAATAGTATTTTCATTGTAACATTTTTCCACATTTTTTGCAATTTTTTTTTGCATTTTTTTCTGTCATTGCTTTTTTGTTTGTTTTATTGGTAGTTTTTCGTGCGGAACGCGAACGCATATATCTAGTATAAATAAAAATTAGTTAACTATCTCATGTAAATAAAAATATAATATTATCTAGACTTTTAACAATTAATACGAGAAGAGTCAAAATTGAAAGAAAAAAAAAACCAATCGCCCAAATATCTCTCTCAGAATTCACTTTTAGTACAAATTTGGTGCTTGTAGTGTATGATGATAACATGCGATATGGTGGTGATAAAGCAGAAGCTTATCAGTTATCACACACTAATAAACTATACCATGCAGGGTGTTGGGTCTTATTTAAGGTTCCCAAACTTCTATTATTAGACTGAAATCTGTTTGGAATGCAGTACAATTTAGAAAGTGAATTTGAGCTATTTTTCGTATTTGCATCATAAAACGCAGTACGTCCGATTTTAGGTCGATAGTGGGTAGTAGTACAAATAGATGCAGACACAGGCATCCGACTTGATATTAATTAGACATGGTTACCGCAAAAAAGTTCTTTCCAAACAAATTTCAGTGAGCCATGACTGCATCGTGGGATGTGAGCACAATGGATCTAACACATACATGTTACAAGCCACCAGCCACAATTTTCCTGTGCTGAGAGTTGAAATCGATACGTACAAGTATTAGATGCTCCAAAAATGAAGAAAAACTGGCGACAAATGAAACGTTTTAAAAAAAAGACCATATTTGCTAAATTTCAGAAAGAAATGAAAAGTAGAAAGGTAAAAGAAGGGAATGAATGAAACAAGAATATTAGAAGGTTAAGCCGAAAATTAGAATTTTTTTTTTTGCAACAAACACTACATCACACAAATATTCCTTAGCACAACTCCATAATATTAGCTCCTTTATTGAAGATGAAATATGGAAGAGAGCAACAGATATTACAAAGAAGATGAAACAATAATGGATAGGAGCAGCAAAATCGTTTTGTTATTCACCATACTACATCATTAACAAATACTACGTGGCAATAGCATAGCCAGAGCATCTTAAAACTCAATAGGAACAAAAAGAACACCATGGTGACCAAATGGTACCAACAAATAAACAAAACAAAAATTACAACACTGATCTAGTTTATGTGGGCAGAGAGAGGGAGAGGGAGGGAGGGAGGGAGGGAGAGAGAGAGAGAGATTTGGTCTAGTCAGCACGGGACTGGCCGGCACGGGACGAGAGAATAATACCGACAATAAGGCCATACAAAGCAAGCGCTTCAGCAAAAATGAGGATGAGAATCATTCCTACAAAGAGCTTGGGTTGTTGTGCATTTGCCCTGCAGTGACAAATCATAATTAAAATAAGTACAAGCTTGTTACTTCCGATTATTTGACAAAAGTTGGCTGTTAGTACTTAAAGAGCTCTTCTAACAAAAAAATATCAGCACCAAGAAACACAAATGAAATAATTTATTGCTCCAAAAGAAATGTAACCCAGATGAAAGTTAGAAACAACAAAGACTGCGAAACAGACGAGACATACTTAGCCGACTAATTGCAGACCAAAAGACAAACCAAAATTCAAATACTAACTAGTAACTAATTTGACCAATTCCAGAGTCCAGACTAATACACCTACAACCTCTTCATGCTTATATAAATTATGAATTGCAAATTATCTTTAGTAAACCTATATTAATATGCTCACTCTTATCCATAAAACAAAACCGAATTTAACATGATTAAGGAAACATCACCTATTTCTAAAAGTACAGGAAAATTACAGTTCAGGAAAAAGAAATACCTCACACCAGCATCACCAACAATACCAATGGCCATCCCAGCAGAGAGACCAGCAAGGCCACAAGCTAGGCCAGATGAGAGGTGAGCATAGCCGTCAAAGAGGTAGTATGACTTGGCCTTGGGATTGATACCGGTACTAATAATAACAGCAATGATCAAACCATAGATACCAAGCACACCAGCCATGACAACTGGGACAATAGATTTCATAACCAACTCAGGTCTCATCACTCCCATTGACGCCACTCCCACACCACTTTTTGCTGTTCCATATGCTGCTCCCATACCTTCAACATATCACGATCAATCAATTAGTTAGTTAACCATTTAAAAAAGAGCATGCATCTTTGGATAAATCCATGAATGAGTTCCGTAAAAGCCTAAAGAGACAATATAATAGAAGACAGCAACTACTGTACTAATTATAACTTGAAAGCCAATTCAATCAATTGTTCAATTAGTCAAGCAGTACGGTGTTCAGTTCAATTAAATACTTACAAACAGAAGGTACCAGACTCTCATCTCATGTTACTTCAAAAGCAACACATGATTCTAAAAGGGGGAGTACAGGATTAGAAACTATTGTCTGAAGTATAAACACTAACCTACTGGATCATTCATCTGAAGTCTTTGATCCGTCGATCATTAAACAATTTGTAAAGAAAACCAAATCAATACCCGGTCGCTATCAGAAAATGTACAACAAGGAACTCCAGATCTCGGTTCATTGGCTTAAATCATCAGATAAAACAAGACAACGCACATGATCTAACTATTACTAACTTAAGATCGACAAATTCAATTGTCGATAGAAAGCCTATATTACGAATCTAAACGATCAACAAAAGAGGAGGCTCCTTACATGAGAAGACTAGTGCAGCAGCGGCACCAAGGAAGCCGAAGAAAGGTGCTGTTTCATCTCCGCTGAAGGTAGACGACATGTTTTCCAATCGAGATCGAAAGAGCTTGAACGAAGAGAGGAGCAAAAGCGAGAGACCGTGGGAGAAAGCTAGGGATGATTGGAGACGATTATGTGACCTTTTGAGGCCGAGAGGGAGAGAAGAAAATTAGAGAAATAAATGGCAGATGTATATTTGATTGATTATTTCACGAATTCGTTTCAATACTGCCTGGCACGATAGCTGACACAGACATGTAGGCCCCATGTAAGTAGATAATAGGTTCTTGGTACATAGAAGTGGTCCACCGACGAGAATTTGACGAAAGAAGGATCGAGTCGTTGGGACTTGGGAAATAGACGATCGGATCACGAGGATTTTGGCTGAATGATTAAGAGTTCCCTTAGATTTCAATTTATTTACGCACTTTGCCATTGATATGATGATATCTGAACATAGGAACTCGGATCCGCTGCTTTTCAGATGATGGATAGAAGATATTTTTTCAAAATTAGAAACGTCGGATTTGAATCAACGGTTAATAGTACTCTTTCTTATATGGTTTCCTTGTTATAGAATTAGAGACTACGGGTGCGTTTGGATCATGTCGTGATTAGTGTAAAAATAATGCTATCTAGATTAGTGGTTGAAATAGTGGTTATTTTTTGCTATCTAGGTTAGTGCAAAAATAGTGCTAATTTTGTTCTATCTAGATTAGTGAAATGTTGTTTGGATTGCACATTTGGGGTAGTGATAGTGAGTTAGTAAAATAATAAATTATTTTAGTTTTTTTAACAATAATAATAATAATAAAATAATAAAATATTGATATCAATTTATAATATAATAATAATACAATAATAATAAATGATAATAGTAATAAAATAATAATAATAAAATAATGACAATAAAAATAATTATAATAATACTAATAAAATAATAATGACAATAATAATAATAATAAAATAATGACAACTAAAATAATATTAATAAAATAATAATAATGACAATTGTTATAATAATAAAATAATGATAATTACAATAACAATAATAAGAATAATAATAATGACAATTATAATAATAATAATGACAATAATAATAATAAAATAATGACAATTAAAATAATAATAAAATAATATTAATGAAAATTATAATAATAAAATAATGATAATTACAATAATAATAAAAATAATGATAATTACAATTATAATAATAATAATAATAAAATAATAATGACAATTATAATAGTAATAAAATAATCACAATCAAAATAATAAAAAATAATATTAATGACAATTATAATAATAATAAAATAATGATAATTACAATAATAATAAACATAATAATAAAGACAATTATAATAATACTAATAAAATAATAATGACAATAATAATATTAATAAAATAATGACAATTAAAATAATAATAATAAAATAATAATAATATGACCAATAATAATAAAATAATAATAATAATGACAATTATAATAATACTAATAAAATAATAATGACAATAATAATAATAATAATAAAATAATGACAATTAAAATAATAATAATAATAAAATAATAGTAATAATGGCAATTATAATAATAATAAAATAATAATAATTACAATAATAATAATAAAATAATAATAATGACAATTATAATAATAATAAAATAATAATGACAATAATAATAATAATAAAATAATGACAATTAAAATAATAATAATAATAATATTAAATAATAATAACATCAAGATGATGATTACAATGTAATAAAATAATAATTTTGCTAACCATGACATGTGCTAATTTGCTAATCCTACCATTTTGTTGGATTAGCAAAATAGCACTAATCAACACTACTCACAACTTACTAAATCATGTTTGGATCATATTTTTGTGTGGATAGCAACACTTATCTATGGTTAGTGCTATTTTTGGTGATCCAAACACTCCCTACAAGATTACAATTTTTGTGGGTTGTCTGGAATTTGCTTACGATGAGTTAAACTTGAAATATTGATATTCTTTTAAATCAAGTGAATATTAAGGATTAAAACATCAATGGAAACAAACACACAGTACATGCCTTCTTGGTATGCATAAAATTTATCTTGTGTTTAATTTAGCACAAATTAGTTTATATATACGAATGTACATTACAAGTTAGATATTATATGTCAGTTTTAGTATTTTAACGGTTACAAATGAGGTTCAAATTGATTGAAACATGCCATAAAATGCACTTAAAAAGAACTTAATGCATGATAGTAGATTTATTTGAGTCTTTCGTGTTTTTAATCAATTTAGTCTTTATTTATGATTGTACTATAAATAAGAATTGCATACATGTTTCAAGTAGGGAAAGTCTAAAAAATCGAGCCAGACTTTACAAGAACCGAACCTAAAGAACCTACGAAAGGGTAGGGTAAGAGTCGGGTCTAAAGAGGGCTTAATAGAGGTCGGGTAATAAGGACTTTGTTCTAAGAAAATAGGTCCGGTCACTCTAAGGCCCGGCCCTTATCAGGCTCTCGGGATTGCAGAGGGCCGGATCAGGACCGGGTAATAAAAGCTTTGGTCTCTATTTTTATTTTTTTAAATTGTGAAAGGGTTGATAAGAGTGAGGGGCTGGCGTGGATAAGAGTTGCAGGGGCCGGATCAGGATCGGACGGGGTCGGAGCTTGAAAGGGCCGGGTAAATAGGGGCCTGTATTTTTGAAATAAGGTCCGACCCTTTCAAAATCTTACTAAGAGCCGGATCAGAGCCGGATCTGACATGAGCTGGACTGGGGACCGAGGACTTATGGCATATCCCTTTCCCCCACTTATTTAAAAAAAATGATTTATTCGTACTTGTAATCAATTTAGTCTTTATTATGGCTGTAATATCGTCAAAACTCGCATTTTGTACTATTTATGTCTCTTACATGTGCGTAAATTATCTGAGCAAAATCAAATGAACTCGAGATGTATATACAGCCGTTTGAGTATGTTGTTAATGTTAAAACCAATTAAGCATTATTTTTATTTGTAATGTAATGCCATCATGAATACTCAATACATTATTAATCTTTGTGTTTAACATGATCTACATCAAACGAATACGACAAAATTTTATGCATATAATTTTGCATGATCTAAATCATGAATGCTCAATAGTACGTTTGAATGAGTATTTTCATGTTTAAACTTTAGGCCTCATTTGCAAGAACACACACTCAAACTTATATCTTTTAAATAAAATGAGCACGCATACTTTTACCAGTACTGTAGACATCAAACGCTGATAGGCTGATGGATACATATTGTATAAATATCAAGAAATAAAAAAGAAAGCAGATACTTCTGAGACAAATGATCAGCACACATACTGTTTGCAAACGAAGATATTACAAACTGATAAGCTGATGAATACATTTTGAATAGAATACCAGAAAAAAAAATATATAGAAAGCATATCTTATATATATATATATAATATGCTTTCTACAAAAGAATAATATCATCCCTTACAAATGTAATTAGCTTCTCAATAGAAATACACCTAATCCTTTTTAAGAAGGTCGTAGAAGACCATTGGTTTTGTATAGCTTTTGCTGCACAAGACCTGCCACCAAAGATTTCAAATGGTTTAAAACAATTATGAATGTCCAAAAGAACTCCTAATTTTCCTAGCTAAGAAATAAAAAGGGTCAAGTTTTGCAATTTTAAATGTTCATACAAAATTCTTTAGCCTGATTTAAAACCTAGCTATGATCTTCTAAACAGACTATATTGTCTTAGTCATTAATTCAAAACTGATTTGTAAAGTACTTTAATTCCATTGTTTATATTTTCTTATGTTCCAAACCTTTTTATTATAATCTTATTTTTGACGTCTGAAGCATAACCTTAAATATAATTGCTTTCACATTTTAATCTACTATCTGTGTTTTTTTTAATTATCCATATTTAGCAGTAGAGTTTAAACATGACAATTAATAATACCTGCATTGCGAAAGCCAAATGTAATAAGGTGGCCTCAGACCAAGGTCTTCCGATGAATTGAAGGCCGATTGGCAACCCTTCTCTGTCATAACCAACCTATATTCAGTTTCAGGATGTATAAGAAACAAGATACTACTTGACATACAAGAAAGAAATATACTAATACAGTATGAATAAGTTCTGATAATTAGCTTTATTTTGAAAGTCTGAGCAGAATTTTGAAAATAGGTTATAGTGTGGTAGCATTGTCCATTTACAAATATGAAACTCAAATTAGTACCATTTGATCCCTGTTTTTTTGTTTTTGTTTTTAATTGAGCTTCTTTATTATATATGTATCTTTTTTTTATTCTTTTGTTTACCTAATTTCTTACTTACCTTAGGTCATATATACACACACAATAATTTCTTTAACATCAAAATATGGCCAAAATTCTAATATTTCTAATCTAAACAAAAGTACTTACCATTACTGTAATAGCGGGTAAGCCGAGAAAATTTCCTGCTATGGAGAATCTCACCAGTGCAGCTGATCATGAATAGGTAAAAAAATATCAAATTAGCATGGTGGTCACATCAGATGTTCATTCAAATTATAATATATAAGTAATTATATGTAATCGTATATAATAAAGTTACCCCCATTAATATAATCAAGTTCTCCAGTTTCTGAAGCATCTTTTTGTAATGGATATGCCGTTACACTACAAATATAGATGATGAGAATAGCATAGTTAACATGACATAGAATTTTCCAAGTATCAGTGGGTCACAAATTTATATGTGATGAATTATAGTACTGTAATCTTGCATCTGCTACAAATTTGCATAATTTGTCTTACACAATTCACTGTCCATAAATAAATATCAATGTGGCTTTTTGTTGAATGTAAACAACGTTATTATAGGCTTTCAAATCAAAGATTTAGGACATTGTGTACAGTTATTATAGAAAAAAAATGTTACCCAGTTGTTGGTGTGACAATCACATCTGCCATTTTGAAGATCTCCTTGTGGAAGTACATTTGACGGTTCCTGTGTTTGAAGTTCAATGAGCTCAAATATAGACTGATCGATAACGACACCGTTTTCTCACTTAAAAAGGTATTTAAAATACTAGTAAAAAATTTCATTTGGTCAACTGGATTTCGCCGTGGACGGGATGGTACCTTCAGGAACCTTCAGGACTGGTATCGTAATATACGAGAAATATATGAACTCCCTTATACCAAATTTTATGCATTACAAGCTTAAGCTAACAATTGATTAATTTATTAATTATAATTCATTTTAAATTATGTTGACCCAATACCTATATATAAGTGAGAAATTGAACAGCAAGCGAGACAAGGAGAGATAAGGAAGACAAATAAAGAAACAAAAAAAATGGTTGAAAAGAGAAGGAATTGTCTGGTACAAATCCCATACCAGGTAGTACCTATAGGTTTATGAATAACATTCAACTGCATGGAACTCTTGGAAAAGCAACTTGTGCCATCCAATTTGAGTTACATGAACCTCTCTTTTCAAAAAAAGGCAGTGTGATCTCTCATGTTGATTTGGAATGGATGGAGTCTGGCTTATACTTCTTTAATTTTTAACTAGTGTATCTGTTGGCAACTTTAAGGATCCAGTATTCCAATCCTGGAGTTAAAAGTGTTTCAATTGTATTACCTAATTCTTTGAGCATTGAGATAATCTTGGCTGCTGAATGAACCATAAACACCAAGTGCAACTCTTGCATCCCAACCAACCTCCGAGTTGTTCCTTTGAACATGACATGAAATAATTGAACATTTGTCAAATTAATAATATCAACAAATTGTTTCCATTTCATATAATAACAAAATTCATCAAAATTGGGATAAATTAAATAATTTCTTACGTATTCTCAAGATATTTATACAATGAGGCTGTGCACTCAGACCCAATTGTCACATAATGAGCCAATCGCATCTCTTCTATCTCCGGTATGGTAACATTTACCGTCTTACAGAAAAAAGTAGCATTATAACACACCACTTATATAAGCATCTTCTTACCAGCATAAGGCTAAGAAAGTAGGGTTAATAACATGCGACATGCTGTTTCTCTTACTGTTGCCATACAGGGCATAGGCTGGTACAGTACCATTTTTAGTTAAAATATATTGTTTTTATGAAACTTCAGCTTGACTGTACTATTTTTCCTCTTTTTCTGTTAAATTCATTGTCTTAACTACTTATTTACATATATGTCTGAGAAACATTAGAAAAAGGGAAGTTTCAGTGAACACATAAACCAGGAAGAATCTTGTGCTATGTCGTAATGAGAAATATATTCTGGTATAAGACATCTTAATTTTCAAAAAGATATGATTAATAGGACCTTTACCTTCCAACCATAGTTCTGGTCAACCAGTTGAAGTGCTTTATTGCAGCAATTTCGGATGTCGTCAGTGCAGTCACTGAACCACTATAATTCCCAAATGCAAAGTATCAACCAGCGAACTTCATCTATGCGTTTGAAGAAATAAGAGCTGAACAGAAATAGTGTTTCAAGTGCAAATGTACCTTATCATATTTGGCAAACTTGATATTAGTCATTGAACTCGTAGTTGCTAGAAGTGGGAAATTCAACTCCGGCTGGGTTGAAAAAACATGTTAAGAAACCAATGAAATTCATACAACATAACTTTATTCAAAAATTTTGGTTTTTATGTTGAAGTGACAGATGAATGCATACCGGACCTCACTGGTACAATGACATGTTACCCTTTTGTTTTGTTCCAATCTATTGAAATCTTGGTGTAAAGTTCAGCAAGAAGGCCAAGGAAAACCGAGTTAAACTTGAATTTTATGTGGCCTTTTGATGTATCTTGGGACAAAACAGTACAACAATTTATAATTAACTCCTTATGGGCATTAAACTCCAATGATTAATAACATTTTTGGGGCCAGATTTGGAGATAATTTCATCACTAGCATACCTGGGAGTATATGCTTTTGCCTTGAAGAGGCTGGTTGCATAATGCTGCATAGCTACAAAATCAAAACAGTAACACTTGATCCCATGACAAATCATAATAATTTGATCGGGATAATAATTAGGAAAAGAAATACTAACACTATGAGTGCATCCTCCACTGTAGCAGCTAAAATCCCTGGCATCCCAACCGTCCAATTCAAAGGAAGCACTCTGCAATATAAATAATGAATCAGTTCAATATTAGTGCAACCTGTGCTCTGTATGCTTCATACATGGTTTTAAATATTTGATACTAAATTGGCTCTACTGAGTGGCAGCTCAATTGCGACTTGTGAGTAAATGGTAAAATCAAATAGATAGGTTGAACAGAAGTACATTTCTTTACCATTGAGCTATTAAGATAGGATTAAACCTTAGGTTGAGAAGCATTGGAAAAACTTTGATAACAAACATTGATTGTCCTGTGAGGAATTGGGTAGAGAAAATTAAAACCCACCCAGAATTCGAGAGGCGTCCGGAGGTTGGCTTGAAACCAAGTACACCGCACAATGAAGCAGGCATGCGCACCGAACCTAAACAAAAGCACTGTTAATAGGATACTGATGCATTGATTATAGTTATCACATTGTTTCATCTAAAGTTTGACATTTTTTATTTCATCAAGAATCAGTTTTACTGCATGGAATAGGTTCCGTACAGAAATTAGTACCACAAGTCAGGTAAATCTGTCTGCTTAGGTAAACAATTACCACATTAGTTTTCTTCTTTTATATTAAAGAAAGAAAAACGTTGTCAGTACCGCCTCCATCGACACCAAGTGCAACAGGGCACAACCCGGCACAAACGACTGCAGCAGATCCGCTCGAGGAGCCTCCTGATACCCTGTTGATGTTGTACGGATTTCTTGTGGACCTGAAACAAAATTTAAACTTTTTAAGCTAAAAACCTTATCGAGATCGAGCTGTTTGAATTGCTTTGTTAAACCCATTTAGATCTGTAATTCCCCAGTAAGGAACACAGAAGGAAAAGTACTTCAGAATAACTCAGGATATCCATTCACCCAATGGAATAAGAAAAATAGTTGCCATTTAATATTGCAACAATAATAAGTACTCTTTAGAAGGTACATAATAACACTTTAATAGCATACTTTGTTACTTTAAGATCTGGTAAAAAATTATGGTGGCTTATTTATGAGACAACCAAAACTCACTTTTTGAAAACATAATAGGACCCATAATAACACAAAGAAACAAAAAAAAATAAGTACAAATATACCCATAATGAGGATTAATGCCACTGGTCCCAGCACCTAGTTCGTGCATATTTGTTTTTCCAACAAGAATTGCTCCACATGCTCTCAGTTGCTTCACACAAGCAGCATCTTCTTTGCATACTCTCTTTTTGTGCAACCACTTTGTACCACCTAATAAAAAGGGGTTTCATTTCTTGTTAGCTCATAGCCTCATAGGTTCACTACCACCCAAAAAAAACTGTTTTGTATCTTGTTAGCTATATCCATGTGTACGTGTGGCATTAAAACCGGGCTGTTTCGTCTCTCCAAACCATACACACTCCAGCAACAGTGACATATCATGTCAAAAGTACAATGTCAAATGAATGAATGATGGTGGTGCTATATGTATGTGTGGAATGTCCAAACATGAAAGGGGAAAGCCACTTTTCTTCAAAATAAAATGGAAAAATATGTCATATGTGGTTCCCAATTTGACTATGAGAGGTAAAAGTGCATCAGCATCTCCCGCTCAAGTACTATGAAAGGTAAATTTGAACCCAATCTGACTTGAACCATCGCCATTGGGCTTCTAAAATACAATGATAGATAACAACATCTGACACACTTTGAGGACTTGATTTTCTATTGGTGCTCACAAATTAAAACTCAGTATGATTTACTAAAATAAATTAAAATTTGTAATTATCATCTTGTGGTAAGAATAAATTATAATGGTAGATGACGATGTTAGACAGGCCAGATCCTCTTTTCTTGGAACATTAATGATGCGCTATATACATATATAACATGTGGTAAAAAGATTAGGAAGAGTAACTAATAGATGTCCATACCGGTAGTTGGGTATGGTGTGCAATCAATCTCATCTTTTATGGCCACCAATATTCCATCCAAGGCAGAAATTGGATTTCCTGACACATTAAAATCATGTATAATAAAAGCAAAAATAGAAACTAATCTAGTAGGTAAAAAAAAAAGCAAAAGCAGCTAAAAGGTATGGAACTATGGTGTTTATTTGTATCACTAATTGGCTTTGCTATGTCCGCTATAGCCTAAAACAGGAAATGAAGGACACAGCAGAAGAAAACAGTATGGCAGCCAGGGTTCTGAAACTCGAATTCGAAATCGCAATCAGATGAATCGGCCGAAATCGGAAAAATCGGCTCAGTAACTCGGGTTTTTTTGGCAGAAGTCTTGTTTTGTAGGCAAAAAATAGGAAAGTTGATAAAAATAATTTGTAAAAAAACTATGTTAGTTAAGACGATTACACTCATATAATTTTTAATTATATAATGTATTATAAACATTACAAATAGAACACACTTTTATTGCCAAAAGCTATACCGAGTTGGTTGGATCATCTCATCATCATCTGTATTAACCTTACAATTGTGTTATATATGTGACATTATAACAGACCTTGAAAACATTTGTTCAATATTGATCCGCTCTTGAAGATTATTTCAACACAAATGCAATGAAAAATATTCAATGAAAGTCAGAAAATAAAAAAAATCAGATAAAAAACTCATTTGAAAGCTATGTTGTTAAGAGATATTTATCAGGTATTAATGTGTGTGTCAGTTTAGGACACGAGTTGTGTACAAGAGATCTAATCAACAGAATCAATCAACCTTCCTTAAAAAACAGAATCAATTCAGGGTAAAATATAAAAAGAGTAAGAAACAAAATACATAAAATGTAGAGGGGTCATCAGTAAAACTCGAATGATTTGGTTAGGAATCAGCTGACTCAGCCAGGAATCGGTCGAAATTGGCTGACTCGGCACTGTTCATTCGAGTAATTGGATAAAACTCGCACATGCGTGGTAATCGGGTAAAACTCCGAGTTGACTCGGCCGACTCGGATCAGAATCGACAGTTTCAGAACCATGATGGCAGCCTATAGTGAGATCCTAAATTTCATGGAATAGTGTTGTAGAATGCACATGAGATGGTAAATGTCAATTAGGAATTTATACTGCACGTACAGTTTTTATTGACACGTTTTGAACAAGTTACGTCTAGGAATCACTGTCTATATAGTTCATTTTTTTTTTTGATTGAAGTCTATATAGTTCATTGATACATATACTTTGAGCAAGTACTCTCAATCCCCTGTACATATAGTTAATTGATATGTATGGTGTTGTCTGAAAATTGATTCATGAAGCTTTAGATTTCTTGAATCAAACAACTGAAAGTTAATCGACATATTTGGTTCAATTTGGATGTTCATGCAATCCTTTCCGGTTCGAATCAAACTGAATGCTCGAGTAGGTCCGCATGGTTGCGAATCAAATTTGAATTCTCAACCTGTCTAAACCATTAGATTGCTTCAAAATTCGTACTATTTCAATCATTGATGTGAATTTTGACGCGATCCAATGATTTAAAAAGGCTGATAATCCAAATTTGATTCTCAGCCAATATGCTCATACGTAATTATCAACTGTGTATTAAAAAGGTTTTTTTTTCATAACCATTAGAATAGCTGAATATCAAATAACTACAGTTCCCGCTGAAAATCTTTATCAACTGTGTATTAAAAGGTTCAGAATAGCACTTAAACAAAACTTATTCACTACTGATGAAAATGGTTCAAATTCATTTTCATGTTATTTCTCATATAGAATAAAATTATGATGTTTCTAGAAACATTAAGTCCTCACGTGTTCTTAACTAAAAAACATACTTAATTATCTTAAAATTCTTATTTATCATGTCAAGTAATTTATTTATATCAAAATCTTGTGATATGCAAATATTTTCTATTTTTAGAATTTTTTTAAGTACTTGTTTTTGAATTTTGAAAATGACATACTTCTATGTGTAAATATTTGCATCTATGGTGAATGTAATAATATTAATTGTCCCTTTTTTGAAATTCCAACAAAAATTTTACCAGAAAAATATTGTCCCTTTTTTTGAAATTATTTAAAAAAACTGAGTACATTCTAACTCCTAAATGAATATGCAGCATTTTCAATCATGTAAAAATATCATTATTTTAAAAGTTGAAATTACTGTCAAAATCAAACTTAATTTCCGGTTCAGGAGAAGTGGGAAAATAAGCTCTGCTGATGTGCATTATTTTGTCTGCAGTGCGAAGTATGATTATTAAATTAAGAAAGAAACGAGGTTGGCAAATGGAAACATAGTATTTAATTTAATAGCACCTAACTAGTAGACCATATTTCCTATTTTTTTTTTCTGAAACATAGTCACCATCAAAGAATTAATTTTAGTCACCTCTAGTCATATCTTATTACATAGTCACCACCTAACTAATAGTCGCGCCTCTAAGGAGGTTCCATTTTTTTGCTGAAATCAAGACATTCTACAACTGCTTTTTCAGTTGTGGACCCTACCACTTAGGGGCGCAACTAATAGTCACGCCCCTAAGTATTGCTGACAATTTTTTTTGCATATAGTATTAATAATCATAACTTAGCAAAAAAAATTGTCAGCAACACTTAGGGGCGTGACTATTAGTTACGCCCCTAAATGGTAGGGTCCACATTTGAAAAAATAACAGCAGAATGTCTTGAATTCAGCAAAAAAAATCGAAATTTCTTAGGAGCGTGACTAATAGTCACGCCCCTGGCCCTCTGTGCAATTTTTAGGGTGCTATTGGCCCTATCTGTTGAACATTTTTGGATCTTGACCCTCTGTGAAAATTTTCGTGTATAAATATATGATAATTTCTTGCGTACTACAAGTCATGCATATGTATGCTCTTATCAAACTTGCAACAAGAAAAATAAAAGATTTTATCATATTCTATATAATGATTCTTAGTTGCAAATTTTTTGAAATCGATAAGTTACTATTAATTGTATTTGTTTATTGTTATATATTGATTATTTAAATACAAAGCACCATATTTTGGTTTACTAGAAGACTCAAAGAATACCACATTAATATTTAGTATCCATGGAAATTTAAACATCTTTTGGAATTCATCTTAATTATTACCATATCACTTGAAGCAATAGGACATTTACAAAATAAGTATAATTCTCAAAATAAGTATACTTAAAAATACCCATAAATCTTATTCTCAGTTATGAACTAACTGTCAAAATATGGATTTACAATGTTTAGAAAATCTGGAATTCAAAAACCTGTTTTAATTAAATATTGCTTAAAATAAAAAGCAACTGTTTGAATTAATATGGAAAAGTCTCAAGTTGAATTCAAACATTTGTTTTGCAAGACAAAATTAAATATTGCTTAAATAAAGCAATTCAACTTAAGACTTTGAGCAGTTTGTGACATTTTTCTCTTAATTGCAAATATTGATGTCGGAAATATTCTCAATTTAATTAATAAAAAAAAGAATGCGTCAAAATTGTTTAGTACCTTGCTGATATCTAAGAGATGATTCTTCAGCTTGCTTGATGATATCATCAGCATTATAACTAATGAAAAATGCCATGTTTAAATTAGGTCCTGAGCTCTCCGTGACAGCCTTCAAAAATCGCTTTGCAACCTGAAATATTGAAAACAATCAATACATTTTAAATGCATTCAGTACACTTAGCACTAAATTTTTTTTTTCTTTTTTTTTTTGCTAGGACCACAGTACACAGAATGAAACAGGTACTGAGACGAAAGGAAAAAATATACCCCAAAAGGAAAAAATAGTGATGTCAACATCTCAGTAATTCCATGTTATTTGGGTTTTACATAAATAAAAAAAATGTATAGACTACATAAACATGCTCTGTTTTTTTACCCAATTTCTGCATGAATCCTGTATCAGTGCCAGAAAATAGCAGGCATTCCAGTAAGAATAAAGTATTATGAATCAGAATAGCAAGAAATTAAGAAGAAGAATCGATCAAGTACCATAAGAGGGGTTGCTTCCCCAGTGATATAGGCTCTATAAAAATCTCGAATTGTCCATCTCTTGAAACCCGAAGATAACTCACCAGTCAACGTCGATTCTAGTGGAGCTGGAAGGCAGTTCATTGCCTCTCTTACTCGCTCGATGAGAGATAACTCGGGCTTCGTCAGACTAACATTCTGCTCTGAAATATCTACACTCAGACAGTACATTCATTTAAATTTTCAATAATGATAAATCATTAATAGTTAGTCAGAAAATTATTCTTGGAATTGGCATTAAATGTGGAGAGCTCAACCTTCCCAGTCGTTGGCGTTCGTGAAAACAGGCGTCTCTGGTATTTCAGCAAATGTGACCAGCTGTAGTGAGCAAACAATTTTAGCATATAGAGAAATAAAAAGAATGAAAAAATAATATAAAAATGAATATCTGGAGATTTGTTTGAAAACACAATAAAAATATGTTAATTAATTCCTCAATTACATATCTGTACATGAGCACAGAAGCAATTATGAAGAAATTACTATACCTTATGGATAAGATTATCTTTCTTGAGTATGTAAAGAACTATAGGACCAATTATCCATGACTCCAAAATCCATACAAGAAGCTTCACCAAAAGCCCGGCCACACGAGGAGCTATCAATTTTATCGTTGAGATCTTGATCAGTAACATCAAACTATCTCAAATTTAATTAATTTGACAAAGTATTTGATTACCTTTAACTTCAGGATGAATGTAGAATTCGTCACTATCAGAACCAAGGTTCACTTCAGGTGCTGGTTTGTACACCTTTCCAATTGCTTTGAACAAACCCATCAGGCAAAAAAAAATAAACTAATAATCCTCAACTCCAAATTCCAATATTGAAAAACGGAGTTTCGAACAATGATTAATTATTGGAGTGTTGAGAGAGAGGTCAAGCTTTTGGTTCAATTATATCTTAGATGAAATGGTTTTTGTTGGTTACATGTAGGTCTTAGAAGCTTATATATAGAGAAGAACTAGGTAGAGAAAAGAAAATAATTGAGACAGAGGTGTAGTGAGGGAGAGAGTGTGTAATTAATGCAAGATACTGGAGACTTGTGAGAGAGGTTGGAGTTAGAGTACGAAGAGAAAACAAGAGAAGAAGAGAGAAATTGGAAAAAAGGAAGGACAGAGAAGAATTAGTTGGGGAATTGTTTCTTGTTAACTATGGTTACCTTGTGGCGGGGTCGCGAAGAAGAAGGTAGTTGTTTTATCTCCAACGGTAACTTTCAAACAAACAGAGAAGAAATAGCGAATTTAATCATCTCCTTCGTAATCCAGTTTTTTTATTAATAGAAAAGGTTTAAATAACTTGTTATAAAATAACAATTGTTTGTTTTTTAGATAAAATAGAAAGAACGATGTTAAGGATATGTTCTTTAAAAGAAACGGGTTGATATTGTTTGTTAATATTATATTTCGAGTAAAATATCTCTCGTGTTCTTAACTCAAAAACAAATTTAATCCGTATCAAATATCGATTTATCATAACTGGTAATATTTTTATATCAAAATTTAGTGGGACAAAAAAATCTATTTAGAGATTTTTAAGTGCTTATTTCAAATTTTTTTAAGGTGACTTCAAAATAACAATAAAATAATTAATATTTACATATAAAAGTATGTCATTTTTAAAAATTCAAGATAAATACTTAATAAATTAAATAAATAGAATTTTTTTGTTCCACATGATTTGATATAAAAAATTACTAAACTTGATAAATTAAATTGTTAAGTATATTTTTCAATTAAAAACACGAGTCATTCATGCTCTTAGAAGCACCACAATCTTACTCTTATTCTTCTTTCGAAAGAATTTTGAAAATTAAGGGCCTCTAGAGTTGAAGCGAAAAAGAGTAGAATGAAAGGAAAAATAGTGAAAAGTCACAGTCTTTAACTCCAAAATCGGATGGAAAGAATTTTCTCCGAAATACAACAAATGAACTGAATAATTCTCCTAATTCACCTCCGCGCACTCTCTTCAATAAAACTCCGAAGCAAATTATCGAGCCTCGTTCTCCTCTTTCTCCTTATCTTTATCTGATTTTCACTCGAAAAAACTTGGAGCAGACCCTAAAGGACATATATCACTAATACTGTTCAGTTTTCAAGATTTTTTTTCAGAAAATAAATAAAGAAACAAAAAAATTGTCACAGAAAATCTTGAAAAAAAAATATGTATCAGAGATATCTGTTTTTTTTATTTCAGTACATTTTATAGAAGAGATTATTTATAGTATACATATTAAGAAATAATATCATGGATACCTATTTTTTCTAAGAAACTGTATATCCGTTCTATTTATTTTTCTAAAAAAATCATACAATTATTTTTACAAAATACTTTAATATTTTCTGTTTCATAATTCCATAGACCCCTTTTTCCTTTTATTTTTTTTATTTAGCAATATATTAACATATATAAATTTTTGGAAACTCTTTTCTACTAAACGGAATATTTTGAAATACAAAAACTCATGTCCCAAAAGAAATTGTGATATCACTAGGAAATTTTTTTTAAAAAGTAGTTTGTACCAAAACAAAATTTTCAATCATGAAAAGAAATTTTGTGTTTGGGGTTCAATTTTGAACCTAAAAAATCTAAAATAAGAATACTTTCAAGATATATTTTGGGAGAATGGTAGATTTTATAGACAAATCAATCTGATAATAATTTTGAATCGATCTAAATAGGATTTAATTTGAAAACTAAATCAATAGATATGTTTTAAGGAAATAGATAGTTTCCATGTTCTCAATCATTTCGTGACATCGTGTATAGCTGAACCTGGAGCGAAGGCGCGCAATGGCTTAGATAAGAGAATACGCTCTCGCATCGGTTTTTTTTTTAGAAAGCTCAACCAGAGATAAAAAAAAAAATGTTTGGTTTTCAAGACTCGAAACCATAATTATGAGTTGAACTCAATAATTATAACAAGGCATGAATTATAGATTATCTATTTAATTTTTTGGAGCATATGTTTTGCAACCGAATAGCAACATGGGGATTAGTTTTTGGAAGTTATTTCGTAATATTTTCTAAATAGAATCAATAAAACCAACAATTTATAAATCAAATAAAAAATAAATTAATAGATATACTGAATAAATTAATTAATGAATTAAATCGACAAAATTGAAGTTAGTGGGTGAAATCATGCCGTCAAGTGTCCTACGAAAATTAAGGATAAATATCTGTTCATGCAGGATTAACTATTGTTTTATTACAAACTTTTTATGGAAAATTTTGGAATAAAAAATAGTTAATCCTGCATAAAAGAATATTTATCCTTAGCAAATGTCTTTTGGTACTTACGTGGAATAGAATAGCACTCTATTCCACTATTCCGGATGTGCCAAACTATTATACGATCACGGATTGAAAGCAATAAGTTATGCACCAAATTTTGCCAACCAAATTATGATATTATTTTGCAAGACTTGGGAGAGACTGTTATATTTGCCTTTATGGATTATGGTTGAGCACAATTCACATATATCGATCGTCACAACTCTATTCTTATTCCTTTCTATAAATAAGGGAGAAGGTGCAAATTCTGCAGCCAGAGAATAAATGTCATTACCCTTTTTTTAGGGAATAAATGTCATTATTCTAGCTGTTGCCAATTGAATTTAAGAAGTTATATCTTTGAGACCAAAAAGATGCATTGAATAACATCCAAAAAAGTATATCTTCTTATTTTTTTAAATTAACATTGATTTGCTTCGGTAAAACAATAGCAAAATAACACTAAGATTGTAGGTTTATCAATTGTTTAAGTTTTGTAATATAACAGTTTTGCAGGGGCCTCCGTGAAAACTGCCTATTCTTACACTGGACCACATATTATTTGGATTTACTATTGTTGCTTATATTAAGATCAATATTTTCTTTATATGAAACTCCGATATCATTTGCTTATTTTGGATTTTACGTATAACATTGATTATTTTATTATTATTTGAAGTTATTTTTAAAAATTCAAAACGAGTACTTAAAAATGTCTAAAGTTGAAAATTTTGTACTCTATAACTTCTTAAAAAAAAATTGTACTCTATAAGAGTTTGATATGAAGAAATTATCGAGTATGATAAATCAAAATTCAAAGATGTTTAAAAATATTTTGAGTTAAAAACACATAAATTTTGTTGCTTCTAGTAGCACCATAGTTTTGTTATGTATTTGATACACGTTGGAATTATACTGAGAGTTTTTGTCAATTTGAAGAATAAACAAAATATTACAAACTTCTGGCGGTATATGTAAGATTTTTATTTTTTAGTATAGGAAATTCTACCTATATTAAATTGTGATGGAAAAGGTGCATAGGACAATAAACGGTAGTATTTTATAATGATTAGGAAGCTGACACGTAGATACCATATAGGATACCAATTATTGTTATCTATTTTATTATACACTTTTAGTTGAGTTATTATGCACATTATTTGAATTATTATGCATGTTATTTTTTGTAAAGAAATAGTTATACATGTTGTTGATTTTATTATGCACATTTAGTTGAGTTATCATGCACATTATTTGAGTTATTATGCATGTTATTTTCTATAATGAAATAGTTATACAAGTTATTTTTTGTACTGAAATAGTTATGATATAACATGCATAATAACTCAAATAATGTGCATTATAACTCAACTAAATATACATAATAAAATCGATATTTGACATCAAATGTGGTATCTATGAAACATTATCCTAATCATTATGCTGCTGAGATTGAAACTATAATAAATCACAAAAATAATTCATAAAGTCTTCAATCGGTTATTATTTTGATCTTTAAAACATCACTTATTATCATTTTTATCCTTATAGTTTGTAAATATTATTTTAATGCGTATGTTTCACTAATTATTATTATGATTCTTAAAATAATTTATCTAGCAAATTATCCTACCAGTAATACCCGTTACAAAAAATGAAGATCCATATTTGTATTCATCATAACATAACTTATGAAATTTGTGGAAAATATAGTACATATTTTTTATTTAGCTCATAAGGGACACAAACATTAATTAGTGCAGTACATCCATGTTAATTTAAATGTTAAAAAATAATGCTACGACAGATGTAAATATAAATAAAATAAGATTTTAAATGTATAACCAATTTGGTACAAATTAATAACTTGAAGGACTATAATGACATCTTTGAAACTTTACCAATCAAAATATTATCTGAACCATATTTAGTATTAAATTGATGCTTTTAAAACATTAAAAACCAAAATATTAGGGCTAGAGACCATTTTTATAATTTCTTCTTATAAATATAAAAATAGTTGATTTTATGTTTTTTGTTAGTTGCACAACATTATGATTACATCCACTGTCAACCACCTGATTTGCTCTCTCGTTCTCTTCGTATTTATTTTAACTAGAGGTATGCTCGCGCTCCGCGTGAAAAAATTAAATTTTAAACTTTCGTATTATAATAACAAAATTATAATAAATCATTTAAATAATAAAAATTCTATTCATAAATACTGTAGCAACTATGAGCCAAATTTGTTCATAACCACTGTAGCAAAAATTCTGTTCATAATCATAGCAAAAATTCTATTAATAACCGTAGCGAAAATTCTATTCATAACTACTGTAACAATTATGTTCAACCTTTATATAGGTAAGATTGAATATTTTTTTAATATAGTCTTGCTTCTTTTCCTCATTTATATATATTTGTCTCTGATGTTTGCAACGTACAATAAAAAATACTTAAAAAGTAACTAGAAACGGAAATAGAGAATCAAGATTCGTTTGTTAAGCACAAATTTGTTAGAATAATTTATGTTATAATATTTAATGTGTTGCATATCTAATAATTATGAGCCAAATTTATTTAGAAACAATTAAAATGTGCATCTGAATTTTGATGAAAATTTCAGATGATCAAATTTATTATATCATAATTTTAAATTTTTATGTAATCTGAATTTTACATTTTTTAAACATCTCTATTCGCTCGCAACGCTGTGACTTTGAAAATATCAAATAATTGGTAAACGTCCGGATATAAATCGTCACATTTAATTTCTTTTCTTGGATGGTTACTCCCTTCACACTAAAATTCAAGAAACAATTTTAGAGCATCTTCATCTTTGAAATTTTTGAAGTTTCTAATATGATGTGTCAGTTTCTAAATGAGTTTCAGAAATGTAAATGAATTTCTTATTTAAAAATTTTGCTCCAAAGTTTCTTATTTAGCAACTATGTTTTAAAATTTATAAACTCTGACTTAGCTTAATCATTGGCTAAATTGATCGATCTTCCACAACATTGATAGTATTTGCTGACGTAACAATTTAGAAACTCTAATTTTTTAGTTTCTGAAATGGAGAATTTAGAAACTAAAGAAAAAATATATTTCTAAAACTGATATGACAATAATTTAAAAACTCCAACAAATTCAGAGATAGAGATGCTCTTAGCCTCAAAAGGCAAGTGATGAAGTCAAAACCGGGAGTCACATACACCGGTGGCTTGGCTTGAACATTAGGATCCGAATCCGCGTAGCGCAGTACCGCGCTACAACAAATGAACGGTCTGGATCGACCGCCAGCTCGCGGTCGACCGCCAGCTCGCGGTCGACCGCCAGAGATGAAAATCAAGGGAGCTTTTATACTTTGGCACGAATCTTGATGCAATCATTGAAAATCGGACGGTTCATATGCTGTGCTACACCGTTCCGCGCAGCACCAGATCTGAATCATGTACAATATGATGATATTGATACATGGCTTTTCTTGTTCAACATGCTTGCATAATTAAGCAACACTCTAACATTGTTTTTTCTTTTGAAAATAACTCAACCACGAGTTCTGGTTACGTGCGTCACTTAAAAGAAAAGTATACTATTATATATCTAACGTTTGCCAGGGTTTCTAAATTACTTGCCAAGATTTGTTTTTGAGGTAAATTGTTATGATTAGTTTACTGTTCTCTAAATTTTTTTTTACCATATTAGACATATTAGACATATAAATTAAAATATTACGTTCGTTTTTTAATAAATTTAAGATAATAAAGATTTGCATCCAGTTAAAATATGCTGGGGTTTCGGGAACCTATGTATATCACAAAAAAAACTATAATATTTGTAATTTAATGTTTTTGATATTTGAATTAAAATTATTATAAAATTTGATTTAGTTCATAATTTTTTATTTTGTCAAAATATATATTTACATACACAATCGACATATCTATGAGATGCATATTGGAAGTACCAGTTTACAAATTTTGTCAAAATATATATTTACATGCTTGATGCCTTTTTCATTATACTATGTAAGAATCAAGTGTTTTTCCATGTAAAATATGTTGAGGTGTTATTTCTCTTTTTGGTTACAGAGGTTTAGATACAGAAATCCCTCTCAATTAATGATCCATATTAAAACATATAGTTTACCAGTATACAGAGATAAATATGATATAAAATATACAGGTAGCAATAAACTATGCTTCTAACCTATAAAAATTACAGAATCTTTCCAAGGAGCTAATAAATGGAAATAACTCACTACATATTTTTCTTTTCCAATTTTCCAGTATTTTCCATTTTGTGTATGTTACAACATGTGTAGTGGGGGCTGTACAGTAAATGGTACAAAACTGACCCTACTGGTAAATCAGTTGTCATGCAGCCTGTAGAGTTGGTTGTGCTTCATTTTTCTCAGGTAGCTTCTTCAAAACCTTAACTCGAAACATTGCCTGTATATACAATCGTATTGCTTATTTAATATTGGAAACCACATATAAACAACGGGACTGATTGCAGTGGCACCGAAATTCAGAAGCAAATCCTACTTCTTTTTTCTTTTCGAATTCAAATAACAGTATGAATGAAAAGTAAAAATTGTTAAGAAAAATAAGTACCTTTTTATCAGACCCAAATTCAATTACATCAGATGGATGAAACCGCACAGGAAAATTTGGTGGGATCCGGTACCTCCTCCCTTCATTGCTGAGTAGATAAGATAAAAGAAAAAGGAAATTAATATAACACAAGCTTCAGATTTTGGAATATCCTATAGTATTGAAGAACTTACTCCATAATCCAAGTGCCATGCTCACTTCTCAAATCAGTCAAGTAAAAGACATTTTTCTTGCAAGTTATGCATGCATGTTTTTCTGATATCTGCAAATAACATGGAAACTTGTTTCAATTTATTGAATAGGGAAGAAATCAAAGAAGATTCCTACCCAAAAGAATCAAATTATGTAAATAAAATGGAACTAGATTACTCATTACTATATTCTAACAAAGTTAATTTAGTCAACTACCCCTTAGGATTGATTTTCTGCTACACAACTGGGATAAGATAGTGCTTACAATAAAAAAAATAAAAAAATTCAACATCAAACAGCTGTAATTACAATACTGATATAGCTGAAATTCAGCTTCAAATTGGAAGTTAATTGAGGCCTACTTAAACAGTAATGAAAGAGTGAGAGACCTGTGGAGAAGGCAATGCTAAAGAGAACCCTGACTTGCTAGGATCTTGCCGATTTCTGCATATATAAACAATATGTCATGATTGTCAAAGCAAATAATGAAGAATAGAAAAAGAAACTGCAAGTTCTCTGTTTGGTTCCATATCTTCCAGTCTATTAGCAGTTTTATTTACTACTTGTTAACTGGTCCATCAGAAATACTAAAAGGAAACACCACTTAATTTCATTCTAACATCTATTGAATGCATTTCATAATTGATAACTCTTTAAAGAATAAAATAACAAGCAGATACTTTTGAAAAGTTGTTGGTAGTTTATCTTGTTTTGTTTGACTGATGCTGCTGATGTAGCATTTCTCGAATGATCCATACAAGTGACATATATATGTGGAATCCTTTTTTGCACATCATTTGATTCTCAAGGACAAAAGAAAGTAAACCAATAAGTGAATAGAAATATGGACCTATTTCATCCATTTTTATGCATGAAAGAAAAAAAATGAACTTTTTTTTACCTTCCAAGGAAAAAAGAAAAGAAACTCATAGTTGTAGAACTCAGACATTTCATACAGTTTTAGGAATGCAATGATCAAAACAATAACAGTACCCGACAGAGATGGGCATTTTTTCATCCTTTGTCAAATGGATAGGTCCAGTTGCATTACTATTTCCACTATTTACTGGGAAGAGGTACCACCTGTACAAAACAGTGAATTAGTAATCTTACATCAACTCCTTGAGCCAGCACCATTAGTTTTATGATGATTTCTCCTCTTAAAGATTTTTTGGCTACTTATTCACTTTGCATTAATTGAACCTAATTAAGGGTAAAGAGAAGCCTTTGTCAGGTATTACGAATTATTATTATTTACTGGCACTTGAAATAGAAGCACAGCGGTAAAGTTGTCGCCTTGTGACCAAGAGGTCATGGGTTCGAGTCGTGGAAACAGCCTCTTGCAGAAATGCAAGGAAAGGCTGCGTACAAAGACCTCAAAGTGGTCCGACCCTTCTCCGGACCCCACACAAGCGGGAGCTACGTGCACCGGGCTGCCCTTTTTCTTTTTTGTTTTTTTGTTTTGTTTTTGAGGGAAGACCAGCAATTATATGACTGTGGCAGGTTGTGCACTCTAACACTCAGAAAATTCAGGATGCAAATTGACTACTTATGCAATGGTCACAATAAATAGTGAAAGGGAAGAATGTCATACTCTCCATTGAGAGCCTGCTCCAATGCATCATCATCTTCAAACCATCTTTGAAGCTGGTCACTTGCCTTTTACAAAGTTATAAGGAAACATGAGATAATATGTTTGGGTTAACAATTTTTCAGTACCTTTTAGAAAATAATTTAAAATATAAAAGGCCAAGATTTCGACATATCTTTGCATTTGGAGCATACCTTGTCAGAGAGCCGGCAGCTTAATGGTCTCCCTTCAAGTTTTGTACTGGAAAACAAAATAAGTTTTTTTTTTATTTGATCATGCATCAATCCAAAGTCCAAACCTAAAAGAAGCTGAATCTATATTGAAGGTTCATACTGGTATCTTCTTGCCAGGTAATGTTCATTTAATAAAGCAGCTAGTTTGGTAAACCATGTTTACCCTTTATTTTCTAAAATAAATTTTAGATGAGAAAATTCAGAGCAAGTTTTAATAAATAAATGGAATAAAAGATTGATGACAGAAGACATACTACATCACAAAAAGGGTATAAAAGATCCAAGAAGTGTACCATTGAAGATTGGAGCTGGTAGAGCTATATACTATGGTAAAAAATAAAACAGTTAAGTACCTGTTCCCACCAAGAATCCAAGTTAGCATTAGAGGCATTGCAATTTTTATGAAAAATCTCCCACCTACACGACCTGGATGTGGTATCCTCAGCTTTGTCAAAAACTAAAATATGCAAAAACAAAAACAAAATTAAATAAGTATAACAACTGTAGAAGTGCAATTGAAGATAACATTCCAGTAACTGGGTACTTCCAAGCCAATGAAATTATCAAATTATTGGGTCAGAAGTGAGGAGCAATTGCAGAATGGCGTGTTAAATTAAGCATTTCAGCTGATTGATTGCAAAAATCATATTAAACTTGCAGAATGGCGTGTTAAGTGAGGAAACTTGGGGCTAGTTCTACAATTGCAATTTTAGGATTTAAGTCAATTGGTTGAATTGTGGGGTATTACTTACAGATAAAGGGCCTAATCCAACCCCTAAATAGGGTCTATAGGTAGAAGCCATGATAGCAGCCATCCTTGCCATCCCATGTATAACTGCCACGCGAAGCCTTCTCTCCTCTTCATAGCTACATTCAATTAAAGCCGCAAAGGTAAAACAAGTCAGTATAACAGAACAAGAAAGCATGTTTACTAGCTTTCTGGCATGGATAAGGAGTTTATCTGTTTATGCACTTGTCCTTTTCTGCCTCTTTACTGACAAACAACAACAACAAAAAAGCCTAAAGCTTCAACATTTCTTCAAGTTCAAAAATACCGCTTTAAAGAAGAAACAATATCCACAGGAGTATCATCTTTGGAGCTCTCTATCCAAGCCTTCTCCAGCTCTAAAGCAAGTTGATAACTATCCTGCAAAATTTCAGTAAAAGATGGTTATGCTTGGATGACATGCTTCAAACTGCCATGGCATTCCCTGCTTCCAAAAAAAATATTTTCAAAAGGTTATTTCACTTTATAGTACATATGTGCTCAAATATTGAATTTGATCATGCACCATATCTGTGAGTCAACAAAAGTTTAAAATTCTACACATCAAATAATGAATGTGCAGCAATTTCTCAATATTCCACAAAATTAGGGTATGTGCCATTGGATGTGGTCTGGGTCTAATGTTTAATTACCTCTATAGCCATGCAACCACCTTGGCCCAGATTGGGTTGCATGGCATGAATGGAATCTCCAAGTAAGGTGACACGGCCTTTTCCCCAAGTTAACGTAGGGACACGGTCGTAAATGTCACGTCTAAGAATTGCCTCTTCATCTGTTGCCTTTATCAAGTCTACTACATTGTCGCACCAGTCTCCAAAAATCTGAAGAAGCCTCTTCTTCTTACCTACTAAAGCATTGGATTAAAAGGAAACAATATTTTAGGTCACTGAATTTCTGTCTACACATTTTTTATTTGAGAACAGTAAAATTATTTTTTTTACTCCGCCTATGTTTTACATAGCCGGTCCCAAGCCCGAAAAGGAGGGTTGTGATAGACTTTGTGAGACAACGTAAAAATTCAGCCAATCTTATAGAAATGAAATCTAATATTTATAGCCTATCCCAACTTGTTTGGGACAAAAGGCTTTGTTGTTGTTGTTGTTGAATTGAGCTATCTAGTTGGGAGTTTCATGTTTCAAGTTTCAGGTGAAATCAGGTTCAATTTTCTGGTATGTGGCCTTAGTTAATCAGACTATGTTTACTCGGTCAGATTTTTGCATGTGTTGCATACTACCAATTTTGTTGAATCTACTTCAAACAGTAATTTTTAGAAGACATTTTTTCTGTAAAAAAAGTTCGATGGAGGTACTTGAATGTAAAAAATGAAAAAAAAAACATATTTCAGGTCAGCAATGGCATCACACCAAATCGTTAGTACCAGTGAGCTAAAGTAGACATAATGGAAGCCCTTGAGCTAAATACTAGTTGGTTGATGGCTTGATGCACAAATTGGGTTAATTTTTTATGAAATACTATCTTGGATAAAATCAACTTAGATTGAACCATCAATTTGTACATTAGAGAACATACCATTTTCAGGATCAGTGCCCCCAGCTGGTTCGTTGTGAAAACCATACCATTGCATTTTCCCACCACCAACATCAGAAGAAACAAAATATTGCTTGTGACCCAGAAAAACTCGGTAACTGTTGTTTAAAGAGTGCATTAGTATCTCAATAATAAGAATAACATTCCAACATGACTTCATGGCTGTAATGTGTCTGACATTGGATATTTTTTATCAGTTGGGAGTTGATTTTCTTATTTCCCGAAGCATACATGACGTTGAATTGATTGTTTGTTCCTTTTCTTTCTTTGAGTTTCTCATGACATTGACATTATCAAAAAAAAAAATTAAGGTGAAAATGAAGAACATATTAAATACAAAGCAGTAAAAGTGTTGAAAACATGGTCTTACCCCACAGTTTCAATATCCGGGGGCACATAATCAGCTATGCCAGTATAACAAGTATAACCTGAATAAGATGCCTCTTTCTGTCCAAATAATATTTTGCGAACCTATAAATAACAAAAAAAGAAATATTGAAACTTGTGATAAGATCAAGCTTGACCTTGTTTTATTCATTCAGCTTATATACTCAGGCTATGACTAGATTGGGCTCGTGCATTTCTTCTGCAAACCCATGCCGGCTTTCTTCTTTGCTTTATAATTTAGTTTGTTCTGGTTTGATTCAAGTCAAATCAGGTTATGTAATTAAGTGAGACAGGTCAGGCAGGTTGTACTTTGGGCCTCGGTCAGTTGCTTTCTCATCTCATATTTCTGAGTACAATCAGGTTCAAGCAAAATCTTAGATTGACTGATTTTTTATAGTTTTATACCATTTTTTCCGTTTTTTAAGAGAATAAAAATAACAAGCTTTCTATAAAATGGTTAGAAGAATCAATACCTTTGACCAAATTCCATCAGCACCAACTAAGAGGTCTCCTTCAAATTGTTGTCCATTTTCTAGCGTTACAGTAACCTAATCATTGAAAATTGAAGAGGATTACATTAGCTAAATTTTACAAAACAAAAGGATTATCAGTCTGTTCATTATGGACTTTTCTGTTTCCATAAAAGCATTTTTTTTTCTTTATTAAACCTTGTTATTGAATTACAATACCTCTATTTGACTGGTCTTCAACTATAACTGTACAGAAATCAGGAGATTTGTTCGACTAAATGATCCTTAATCCAACTGACCTTCTTTTCAAAGACAAATAAATGGTGGTATTGCTACAACTTTATAATTTTATCCAAATTAAATTATATTCAAATGTGTACTAGGCCATTATTCATTTATTCTTATTTTGGCTAAAGTGCATGGGCTATTTTTCTTAACTGGCATGCAACCAATTTTTTTTTAATCTTTAACAGGTGGCATGACCTAGTTTTGGTTAGTAATTAAAAGCATTAATATTTGCAGGATTTTCAACATTTATAGTTAATCATTCGTGTATAATTAGAAAAAAAATGATAGATACGACTGGGTGTTGTAGTGAAGTCATTCAAGTACAGTAAAAGAACCATAAGACCTTCTGACCTTGTTTCCATCATCATCAAAATCGACGACATTGCTGTCATTTATTACGATATCGTCACCTAGTGCATTTGCAAGTATCTGTTGCAAGGTCATGCGACTTATAACCCTAGTCACTGGTAGGCCCCGCTCCGCCGCAGGTGTGAATGTGTCGAATTTCACATACCTGAATTCAAAATTTATCGCAAAATTTTACAAAGAATAAAAATTGAGATGTAAGATTTGCAAACTCACAAAGTATGACAAAAATAGTATATACTTTTGTAAGATTTGCAAACTCACGTTACTACTTTATTATTGCTAATTTAACTCTACACAGAATATGGAATAAAAAAAAGTAAAAAAAGCAAATATTTGACAAACTCCTCCACAGTATATCAGAGATGCAGTACCAGATTCCATTTGCATTTGTTTTGATTAAATTTGGCTAATTTGCCAGGTAATTTTGGAAAACTACTGATTGGCCATTAAAATAGGCTTGTCCTATTTACTTCAAAAAAAAAAGTATCCTATAATTTTTGCCACTTCTCCGAGATATTTCAGATTTCCTAGTTTCAGAACTCTCATGGCAATCCCTTGCACCACTTTCCAGATGCAGCAACAACAACAACAAATCATTTCGTCCCAAACAAGTAGAAATGTCAATGGGTACGATACGAATTAGGTAGAGGTATTTTCGTATCCTACCCATTTGATATTGTCCTAATACTCACCTATTGGGGTAGGCTAGAAATTCAGTCTATATTGAATTTTATTTCCACAAAATTAGCTGAATTTTTATGTTGACTCATCAAGTCTATCACAATCATTCTCTTTTTCGGACTTGAAATCGGCTATATTTTTGCATAGACAGAGCTGCCACTTCTCAGATGCAATTTCCAGAAATAAAAATGACAAATAATAATAATATATTATAATAATAATAATAATAATCAAATTAAGATTTGAACAATCCAATAAATGCTACTCACCAAGAACCAGAGATGCCATCAACAAGGCCATTGATCCTATCTCCAGTAACACAACCAGCTCTCAGAACTTCCTCAGCAGCTCCCATGTCAATTGCCTCCAACGCGGCAAGCGCATTGCTCTGTATCTGTATCGGGCCTCGGTACTGCCCCTCGCCTCTAATAGCACTTGCATCCCTCTCGAAAACAATCACCTCAAACCCCTTCCTCCTTGCCGCCAACGCAAATACCAACCCTCCAATACCACCACCGGCAATTAAAATCCTCGGCTTTTTCAGGGTTGCGCCAACCATTGTATCTGCTGATAAGGCCGAAGGGGCAACCGCCACAATTGTGGTTGAGGTGAGTTTGGATTTGGATTTGGGTTTAGTTAGTTTTGTCATGAGAGCTGAAATAGGTTTGGCTTGGAGGTTGCATAGGTGAGGTTCTTCTAAGGAGGCGAAAAGCCGGTGTTTGGAGAAGGACGGCGACGACACCGTGGGAGTTGAGTATAGATGAGCCATCGACCGTCCCGGTGTTGAAGTCGATCAGAACTGAAACAGGTGATGCAAGAAGATATATATATATATAGAGAGAGAGAGAGAGAGAGCTCAGAACGACTTGAAGGATGTAAGCTGCCTGAGAAAAAATTTCTCCTTTGTTTTCTTTGTTCTGTCTGTCTTGGTTTCCTTGAATTAGTACAGAAGAAGCTCTATGATTGAGCGGAGGATAATTGGTGGCAGAGTAAGGCGTGAGATTCTATACTCGGTTCAAATATCCAGCTATAATTATAATAAATAAATGGTTAGTTTTCATTTCCTTGATTTTTCAAAGAAAATTGACATTGTTTTGAATAATAATACTTTTATTTTTATTCAGTATGTCAAAATAACATAATTAACTAAATTTGGGATGCTATAAATTTCCTATATATATATTAAATGCAGCACAGAAATAAAGTTAAGTTTAATTAAATTAAATTAATATTTGCTGCCAGAAAATTAAGGAAGCAAGGAGAGCTAGGGAACGGTTTTCTATGTGCTGGATTGCTGAGCCGACTGACCTATGGGATTACATGTAGATTTAGTCTAGCCACGTGGCAGTTTTATGTTGGCTGAGTCGATTGGGAGATCTTTTGATGGTAGTATGTGGCTCCTGTTAAGCCGTCTTCATTGTCTCCATTGCTTACAATAACCAGAGATAAACATTGCGTATTGGTCCGGCCATAATTTGGAGATTCTCATCCTTTTTAAGTTCAATTAGACTCAGTGCTTATAAGAAAGAAGCATAAAACAAAAAAAGTTTAGAAAAACTATCAGTTTTGAAAAAGTATTGTTAATATGTCATGACAATGCTTATTTCAAAGAAAATGTAGCTTTCTACAAATTAAAAGATGTTAATTTAGAACTGTTTAATTATTATATCATAACATCTGAAGTTACTTTAATTCACTTTGTACCAACTGAAGAATGTAATTGGACGTCTCCAGTAATTGGACACCGGAGATGTACTACGAGTTGACTAGTCCAACTCAACTCTCAAGTAAATGGATCATGCAGCAGTTTCTCTATGAAAGAATGAACTGTAATTTCCGTATAGCAAATTACTGACATACGGTATTCGCACAATAAACTGTTGTTTTACTGTGCGTTACGATTTCGGATCTGTAAATTGCATCTGTCTCACTCTCATAGAATCTGAATTGCCATTTTGAGTTGTAACTTGTAAACTTCTAATAGCTTACTCTGACGAACACCAGTCACTTATTATTTGTAGTGCGAGAAATTACAGATCTTATTATTGGTGCTTTTAACTTTTACGTGCCACCAGTTTCTTTAAATTCGACCGTATGCGCAAGATTCAAACCCCCAAACTTTTGGAACCGGATCTGCTAAAATTCCTGCAATCTGGACCGTTTAAAATTCATCTAACGGTCAAAGCATCTGTTTCTGAATCAAGTCACAGCCGTCCGTGACGATCGATCGATTTGTGATGATCGGATCGAGACAAGCAGAAAACAAGCAGGAATTTTACGAGCAGCAGATTCGGACCCCAAACTTTTTGCGCCGCATTCAAGCGTGCAACCACTAAGCAACTTGTGTATATTGACTCAATTTTATATTTTTAGATTCTTTTTATTATCTTTTAGAGTAGTGAAAATTTTATTGACACGATAATTTCTGAATCACTCAATAGAAAATAATTTTCATCCATGTAAAAAATAGTTACTTTTTTCTTAAAACTATATGATCCCGACTTTAGTGTATTGTCGAGAGAGTTGTTACAGGGTGAGAGAGAGGAATAATCTCTTTTTTCTAATCTGGCGGGAGTATTTATAGGCCGTAGTGATTAAGGCGGAAACATATCTTTTAGCCTTCGGACGGGTCAGACTCGCCCTTGTCACTCATGAGTCTATTCCTCATCTGTCTAATCTCCTAATATGGGCCTATATGGGCTGATCGAGGCGAGGCTCTATCACTATAAAATTATGATTTCAAGTAGATTTTAATATGTAGATGATGTTTACGATTTGAATCTATTATACAAGATTTACAATTTGAGATTAGAACACAAAGCACAATTACAATTGCACTTTGCAAAGTACAGTGATCTACCTCTTTTTATGTATAATATTTTTCACAAAACTATTTAGTTAGATCACATGCCGCATATACACTATGGTGTTCTTTTGCAAAAAACGTGATTTAAAACATCGTGTGATGTTATTTTAATAGCTTACTCTAGCAAACAACACTCACTTGGATTTTTAAAATTTCAAAATAGATGTTCAATTGTTCATACTACTTAAAATAGTCTTAATCTGATGTTTATACTTTCAACATCAACGTGGGTGGAACATCAATAAAAACAAAATGCCACTAGAGAATTTTAGATCGAATTTGAATCAAATACACTGGGTACTCCGGTCCCTCTGGATCGTTCAGTTCATTGAGATTGGTGAAAAATAATTTTTTTGAAAAATAAATATATTTTCATCAATCTCGATGAATTGAACTGTCCAGATGAGTTGAAATATCCAGTATACTCATCATTTGAGATTAGAACTGCTAATAAACTAAATAACTCATGAATAAATGGGCCGAACCTCAATCGAATATATACTGAACGAGCAGATAAATGAGTCGGGCCTTATATTCGGCCCATATTCGAATTTCATCCGTAACTGAACCAAGTTTGAATAATGTTTGGGTAGCTCACGATCTGATTCGAAAGTTCAATCCGAATCAAAGACAAGCTCGAACTATGACCATTGAACTGAATAACTCGACGCTGCACCAAAGTTCAACCGGTAAGCTACCTTGTATAATATCATCTAGACTATTTATTGCTCTTCAATTTAACTTTATACAAATGGTCTGTAATGAACAATTAATGTCGTTTAGTGCTACAAGTATAAAACCAAAAAAAAAATGGTCCCAGGTTATTAATTACCTCATCGTTTTTTCCTGGTGAACAAAAAAAATGGTCCCAAGTATAAAACCAAAAAGAGGCTCATAACTGTTCCTTGGGCTGGGATCTGCCTAAAGAACAGTTAAAATCTCAAGTGTTCACCGTTCACTCTGGTGAACAAATTAGTTGTCAACCAAAGATTCAACATCTATTAAGCGAGCTGATACGTAGATATCAATATTGATACGGACTATCGATATCGATGTTATTATGCATATTTAGTTGAGTTATTATGTACATTATTTGAATTATTATGCATGTTATTTTTTGTACTGAAATAGTTATGCATGTTATTTTTTGTACTAAATTATTTACGCATGCTATTTTGAATTATTATGCACATTATTTTATTAACATACATAATAATTTTTACAGTACAAAAATAACATAAAATAACATGCATAATAACTCAAATTAATGTACATAATAACTCAACTAAATGTGCATAATAACATCGGTATCGATAGTCAGTATCAATATTGATATTTACGAAATATTTTCCTAACAGAAAACACGTATTTGCCAAACTATGACTATATAATATCATTATGTATATATTTCTCCAAATTTGTATACGAAACTACATACAAATGCATTAGCCAAATATATGCTTTCAATTTACAGATACTTAATTGCAGTTGACAAATAAAAAAGTGAAAATCTATCCACCCAACGGCAGGTGAACGCTAGGTAATTAAAGCTGATTAATCCACCAGATTATAGGCTAGACTATAAGGATTGGAATATCCTTATTTCACCACTACTATCAAGCATATAAGCATATTACAGTTCAGTACCACAGTGTCTAAGCTGCCTAAATATTGAGACCATTTCATGCATTTTGTATTTATGCAATCCTAATCAGCCAAAATTTCAAAAGAATTTTTACAAAGATATTCTCTGCTGGATAAGAAAATTTACCAGATAGACATTGAAGCTAACTACTTTCTTCTGATTAATAACAAAAGAAAATGATCAACTGTACTCTAACTGCTACAAATTATAAAGTTTGATCATAGATTTCACACTCAAGCTCACTAACACTCAAACACTTCCTCAAACCACCATGACCAGTTTTACCGCCACACAACACAGACACAGGGAACAACGACTATCCGACCATAATAAATTTAACAATACAACGGTCATCCAATCCAACAATTATCCATCCTAATCATTTTCAGGAAAATATACATCCTAAAGGCCAAAATATCAAGCCATCAAAAGGTTAGTAAAAACAACTGTTATAACAACAGATTTTCCTACTCTTTGGTCAGAGATGAGAAGCTTGAAAACCCAGAAAATGGAGATAGCCTGGATGGAAACTGAAGCTGCCCATTACCATTCACACGGGTGAAACGGATCAAGTCATGTGCAAAATCATCAGGGGACTGTAAACCAAATTCCCCATTGTTAGTATAATTCAGGTTGATGAGTGAGTCTTCTGTCGGTCCCAGTACAACATCTGGTTCCAGTTTAAGTTCTTGCTCAAGATTGGTTAAGGATTTCAACTGCTGACCAAGAGATGCAATTGTTTTCTGACACTCCGCTAATTTACCAGCTGCCATGGCAAGCTCTTTCTCCTTTCAGAAAGAAAGAAATCAAGATGAGTTACTCTCATTATATCATTAAATAAAAAAAAAACTAAACTTAATTAACACAACAGTCAACTGGTATCAGATCAGGGCGTGCTCCCGAGTTGGGTATATACGAGGTGCATGGGGAGGAGGGGAAGAGAAGGGAGAAATGAGATTCCTCGTCTTGCTTGCGAGTTTAAAATTGCAGGAGGTGAAGAAGGAGAATCCCATGTTGTTACACCCTGATTTTAGAGCACAGTCATTTCACAATTTAAAAACAGAGAGAAAGCTACCTGTTTAGTCTTCAGCTCTCGATTTGAGAGTGAGGGCAGCTGCTTCTCTAGCTGGGCCTCCAGTTTTCTACACTTAGTCTCGAACTCTTCTGACAATAACCTCTCTTTTTCAATTTGACCCTCCAATAATTGCAATTTATTTCGCAAACTTGAAACCTCGGACAATGCCATTTCAAGGCGGGACTTGATTTCCTCCTTTTCTGACGCAGCATTCTCTGATATTATCCTAAGTTCTTCCAAGTTTACCTTTTGTTCTTTCATATTCTGTAATGATTTCACCGTCTCCAGATAAGATTTTTCTAAGGACTCAATTTTGGACTCTAATTTCACCTTTATTTCTTCAGATTCTACCCTCTCTTCCTTAACCTTCTCCTCTTGTAATCTCACTTTCTCCGCATATGATTTCTCTAATGACTTAATCACAGCCTCCAGTTTGACACTGGCTTTCTCAGATTTTATCCTCTCTTCATTCAACATTTTCTCCAACAACCCCAATTTCTCCAATTGAGATTTCTCTAGCAGCTCTATTTGGTCCTCTAGTGTCTCTTTATCATTGTTAACTGCCTCAAATTTATGTTTATATTCGGTGCACAAATTCCTCTCAGCTTCTATCTTCTCCTCTAGTAAAGAAACATCTAATTGTAGCTTTCGAACTTGCAGCAAAGCCGATTCCAACTGCAATTCCACCTCCTGTCTCTTCTCTTCCAAATCATCTATTTCTTTCACATAAACCCGTTGTGCCTCTTTTGCAAGATCCAGCTGTAACTCCATTTCCAGCAACTTCCCCTCTGACAGCTCAAGCTGGCTTATAGAAGCTTCCAAAGACCTTGCCAAATCCAGCTTCTCTCTCTCAACCTTCTCTAATATTGCATGCATCTCATCTATTTCATCCTTAATAGTTTTGGGCTCGGAACCATCTCTGCCAGCAGTTTGATCCAAATTTGTCTGAACATTTTCACCAATTTCTGGCTCGGTTGATGCCGCGAGCCTCTCCATCTCTAGAAAATCATCCATCAAATCAATCTCTACGGGAGAAGAAATATTTTTCATACCGGCTGTACAATTTTTGAATTGATCTAGCTCGGCTATCAAGGCAGAAGCCCACGTTTCAGGCCCGCCAGTGTCACTATCAGTAGTACAGAGAGCACGTTCCCCACTATCTGACTGGCTGTCAGTAACTGATTCCGTGTAATTAGCATTGCCAGTAAGCCGAGTTCTTGCATTCAGGGTACGCAGCCTTCGGCACTCTGCCTCAATTTTGACAACCTTTTTCACGCTCTCCAAATGCTGTTTGCTTGCAGTCTCAGCTGCTTGGTTGCTCAAGTCCCGTTCCACTTGAAGTAAATCCACTTCACGACACCTTGCAAAGAGATTCGCTTTGAGATCTCTGTTCTCTTTTTCCAAAGCCATCATTTTTTTATGCAAATCATTCTCATGCGACTTAAATAGGTTTAGTTGTGTCTCGAGGTCAGAGTTGCGAGATTCCCACTCCTTTGATTTAGCAGAGATGGCTTCAGAGATCTTTTGCGGTTGCTCATCGCGCGACTGACGGAGTTGTCTAACACATTCCTTAAGCGCGGTATCAAGGTGGGTAATTTGGTCTTCGAGGGAATTGTTTTTATGGGAAGCGGCCTCCAGCTGCTGTTTTAAGTTTTGTACCTCTAGCTCAGCTTGTTCCCATCCTATTTAGGAAAAATAAGAAACATGAGTTACTTGATGAAAGAGTATGGCATCAGGTACCAGCCAGTGCATTTTTGTCAAGTACCAACAAAGGAAGCTCATTACCAAGCAGTACTTGCCATACCAGACCCAGCACTACCCTGCTGGTCAGGAAATTGAGCTAATAGCTCAGTTCAACTACTGCAGTACCACAGCATGCTTAATAACCAATAGCAAATCAATGTAAATTAAATTGTGTGGGGTACAAAAGAAATGAACTCAGAACAATAAGATATTTAGTTCATGTGTGGGAAGCAGATTTACCAGCAACCGCTTCCTCAGCAACTTTGGCATGTTGCTTAACAAGCTCCTCTTTGGCAATGATGGTAGAGAGAGCGGCAGAGAGCCTTTCTGTCAAGCTCTTCACTGTTTCACTCACTTCTTTCTCTTTCTCTCCATTAACTGTTTCATTGGCTTCTTCTTTCTCTCTGTTAGGTATTTCTGTATGTTGTCCCTTTTCTTCAGTAATCAAAGGTGTGCTCTCAGTATTAACTGTCACAGACTGCATTTTCAGCAAATTTCAAGTCAAGAGAACTCATTCCTGCTAAATCCTATTTCTCACTCTCTTTATTCTAAACGTAATTGTTCAAATCAAGGCTCCTAGACACAGAAAGTGACAATGGGATGACAAACTTTCATTTTCAAATTATTGGTCAACTTTATATATGAAACTGTACATCTATACCAAAAACACTGCAAACGTGAATGCATGACTCTGCCATATTTGGCAAATATCATTCGTACGCCCACAAATTTACTCCCAAGTGGTAGCCAACCCTGGCATCACTCAAAAGAGGCCAAACGTTCCTTCCCTCATAGAATTGTGCATGGTAAAAAAGGTCATTGATGGCATTTTCAAGAAACCAAGATTAGGGAAATGATATTCCCCATGTTTAAGATAGACATAAATCGTTTGTCATTCTATATATGAAAAAAGACAGATTTCAGTGTTCCTATGCCATGTATGAAATCTCTCCAACAAAAAATATAAGTTTGTACAAGAAAATGCCAGGACATTTTGGGTTTTTGTTGGTACTGGTATGGTATAAATTGGATTTAGTACCTGAAATTCAAATCTAGGATGCAGATACCAAGGAGCAAAATTCTAGAAAGCAAATGTGTTAAAGAGCGCACATGCATGCCTTGACAATAGTAATAACAATCAAATCTGATAATATAACTTCAGGTCCTAAGAGTATAATTGCCACTAGCCACCAAATTATTATCGAAGCTATACAAAAGCCTAATTTGAAGAACAAACAAGATTGTAAAAAAAGATGCTTACTCCTACACATGTTGGCATATAAACCTGTGGCACAAGGCTAATTGTAATTACCTCAGTAAGAAGCTTCTTTGGCGAAGCAGGATCAATAAGCAGAGTCTCGCCGTTCATTTCACTGGCTATTTAAACCAAACCGTACTTTGTGATTTTCCAGTCAACAATCCAGCATATTTCTGCTAACAAATTAATGAAATCACAAATCAATAGGAGTGTAAAGATTGGTATTTGGTGGTACTTGCAAGCAAAAAGAAACACCCTTTCATTTATAATCAAATCGGTAGATATATTGAGATTACAAAAAATTATTGTAGAATGTATTAAAAATTACTTTAAACTATGTCAAAATTCTTGTTCTATGGTTCTATCTCCAAGGCCTAAAAGAACTGTATAATGGGTTCTCACAGAAAGAGGTCACAAAAATGAAGAAAACCCTAAATTTATCAGATGGAGACTCTGAGCAATAGTTAAAACAGCAGCTTTAGACAGATAAGGAGAAAATAATAGAAGTAGTTTTATCACCACATTAGCATTTCCTTTCCCCTTTTTTATTCCACAAACATTTTCAGTTTGATTTGTAATAAATTTAAAAATGAATAAATAAAAGAAACAGCTCAAATCTAGCATATTAGTCTGAAAAAGAAGCAACAAGTTATCAATAAATCAGCATAAATAACTCCAAAAGCAATTCCAAACATTATCACTCCAAACAGATTCGTAGATTCTAGCTTAGATGAGGGGAAAAAACTTACAATCAAATTCAAGTTTCCAAAAGTTCAGAGCTGAAAAAACCCTACAGAACAGCTACCACAAATTCGAATCTTAAACACCCAAGTCTCGCAAAAACAATAGAAGAAAAATGCAAAAACCCAACCTAAAACCACATCACCTAATTTAGGGCAAAAGAGGAATAAAAAATTCCACCAAACAGATGGCATTAAAACCTAAAGCAAAGAGTACTCGTGAAGCATGTCTGGTCAATTAAAGATCGGCGCGTCAATTGGAAAATACCTCAGATAAGAATTTAAGTGAATAACACGGTGCAAATCTCGTTTATTATCTAATACCTAATCCAATCTTCTTTCTCGCCTCTTGTTAGAGAGAGAGGAGAGGAGAGTGAGTAGAGAGAGAAAGCATGTGACTGTTGTGTTCTTTGAATGACCCACCCCTTTTCAGCTTTTTGTTCTCTCTCTCTCTCCTCCCCTTGCCTTTTTCTGGTTCTATTTTTGATTTAGGTGTCCCCTTTTATTTTATTTGATTGTGGTTTTTGTTTTGGGAAATAGAGCTCCGTAAGTTTCAAAATATTGTCGGCTTAATTCGTAATTCCCGCCTTATAAGCACTAATCTAGAGGTACTCTACTTCTCTCTTTTGAGTCTTATATCAACTTAATTGGATTTTAATTGCCTTGGAAAAGGAATCCTTTCCCTGGTCTCGGTCCAGAAAACCGAATTAAAAATTGTTGCAAGTTTGCAACCTCAGTTTGAAATTGAACTTTCGAAATCAAGGTTTAGATAGAGATAGGTGGTGGGGCCGACAACTAATTTCTTCTTTTCTCTGATACAGTCAGACAGAGATAGGCTAACAATTAATTCTCTGACCTTGATTTTGCCATTCGGGGTCCATGTGGACCATGTCTATCCCATGAATTCCGTACACTGGAGATGATACAAACACCCGGAATGAACCCGAAATGTCGCTTATGAAATTCTTTGTTTAGTCAGAAGTACAGTTTCCATTGTTTGATGATATGATCAAAGTACCAATTCGTGTTACTCTAGTAAAAAAATGTTTATATAGCGAGAAGAAATAAGATAAACGACAAGATTCTCGCAATTGAGTAATTTTCGCAAGTAAAAACTATTATTGTCAAATCTAATATATTTCGATGAAAATGCTAATAATTTATTTTCATCATTACAATAAACTTTCTCTTTGTTCCTCGCTTACAATAATAATAACTGTGTAAAAAACTTTCTTTCGCGTTTAAATTATTGTCAAACTATTTGTATTTTTCTAAAAATAAGAACAATTCAAATCTCATATTTCTCATATCTCATCGGTCGGTATGTCATATGTGTCACTCAATTCATTGCATATCAAAATTTTGCTTTTGAAAATAACCCATGATTGTAAAAATATACTCAGCATTTGCTTTGAAATAAGGGTCACTTTGAAAAAAAAATAATAAATAATAATAAATTAGTTTCTCGTGCAAGAATTAGATATGTAAATGGTATTGATTATCTTAATTCAACCATTCAGACATGAGGAAGTAAGATTTGTTAATAGTATTAAAGAAGTAAGATTTAGACCAGTTATAGTTTGATCGAGATTATAATAATTTTATAATAACATGACTTATTGTTTTTTTTTTCATATTATAGACTGAGTTCGACACTCAATTCTTTTAAGATGCAAATTTCTCTCCAAAATTTGTAGATGCTTCAACCCACAACACCAACGCTTCAATATTTGACATTTAATATCTTATTAAGTGATTTAGATACATGAAATCAACCAATTTTACTCGACGTTTAAGTAAAAGAAGAGTGTTGAAAAAATATCGCAATTTATATCGATAAAATATTGCACTAGACAATTCTATTGACATTATTTATTTCTCAAAAAAAATTACAAGAGCGAGTTGGATGAAATCGCGACAAGCATATCACAGAATGTTGGGCTATTAAAGAGTTCTAATGTTAAAAAAAGATGAGTTAAAGGCAAATTTTATAGAACGGCGATCAGACTTGCAGTGTTGTATGGAGCAGAATGTTAGACTATTAAAGAGCAACACATACAAAAGATGAGCGCGGCACGTATGGATATGTTACAGTGAATATGTGGTACAAAAAGGAATCACGTTAGAAATGACGATATACGTAACAAGGTCGGTGTTGTACCGATTGAAAAGAAACTTGTTCAGCATCGGTTGAGATAATATGAACATATCCAGCGAAGGTCTTCTGATGTATCGGTACGTAGTGGAGTTTTAAGTCGCATCGAAAATACGAGAAAATGTAGGGATCGATCAAAATTGACATGAGATGAAACTGTAAAAAATGACAAGGCATAGAATGTCTTTAGAGAGGTGGTGTCAAATAGGAGTGCATATAAGGTACCCATTCACGTACCAGAACCATGACAGGCTAAAATTGAGAAGTAGTGGCACGATTTTAGTTCAGAATTAACGACGTAGGACGCTAGTTTAAACTTTACTTTGTAGAACAGTTTATTATTATTATTAGTATTGTTATTATCATTACTATACTTCTATTTGTATTGCTATTATACTATTTATTATATTACTATTATTTATGTTGATTTTTCTTTTTTTGAAGAACAAGTGGATTTATATTGATTTTTCATTTCAGATTGAATTTCATTTCTAGTTTACCTTAAATTATTTGAGAATAAAGAATTTGTTGTTGTTTTTTCTTATTAAATAATATACTATATGGGTTGTATGAAAAATAGAATATTTGGTCATTTTTTACCTTTGCAATCGAAGATTTTATTGGATTATATTCGACGTCTTTATAAGCTATTAGATGGGTCAAAACATTTTAATAAAAGGTATTTTAATTTGCTTGAAAAATGTCATATAACTCGGCAAATGCAATATTTCTAACATCGCATCATCATTATTTTTGTTAGCATAAAACAAAAGATATATGAGCTAGGTTATAATACTTCACAAAGTATCATGGTATTTCGCCTTCGTATTTTCAATTTCAAAATTCAAATCGTTGAACTTTATCTCCATATTAAATCTTCTTGGAGACAGAATTTTACATTCCGTAAAACTTTTTTACTATTAAGAGGATGAAAAGTGGGTTAATCTGACGATTTTTGGACCATTCAATATTAATGATTCCATCTCTCTGAAAATAGTAAAAAAATCTATAAAATGCAAAATTTGATCTCAGAAAACATGATATATTGTATAAAGTTGACATAGTCATACAAAAAAGAAAATTTAAATTGACAAACTAGTAAAAATCAATGTGAAACAATTATTACAACGTACAAATAACACAACTTTCAGCAGCTTTACAGTATATTTTCTGAACATAAAATCCAGAATTAATTGCTCTTTTATGACTGAATTAATTATTTATTTGACAGTTCAATGTCAAGGCAGTAGTTCCACGCGTTCTATTATTTTCATAAAAAGTAGAGTTCTAATATTCAAATTTGGATCACTCGATTTAAACTCACGAGCTGGTATTTTCAAATTTAATATTTCTCTTTCAGCATCCGGATTAAGAAAAAGAGGATCCTACTTCTCTTTTTTTTAAAGGAACTGATACGTAAATATTAATATTATACCGACTATCGAAATCGATGTTATTATGTACATTTAATTGAGTTATTATACATGTTAGTTTTTGCACTGAAATATGTATGTATGTATGTTATTTTTTGTACTGAAATAGTTATGCATGTTGTTTGAGTTATTATGCACATTATTTTATTAACATGCATAATAATTTTTCAGTATAAAAATAACATGAAATAACATTCATAATAACTCAAATAACGTGCATAGTAACTTAACTAAATGTGCATAATAGCATCGATATCAATCATGGAGAGAGGGGAGACTGGGGGTGTTAGACAAATATTTTTTCAAATATTCACTTATATACGCAATAGTGAAGAATAGTTTAGAAATTGAGTCTAGCATCCTCCAATCTGAAGGCTAACCAGCGCTCTTCAATTTCAGAAATTGAGCACTGGGAAATAATACAGTGTAGGATAAGACTTTAGCAAATATTTGATCATTCGCAACAAATTATCGCATTTTTTTGCCACTTATTTCAATATAATATTTAAGAGCAAAGTGGACACGTGGTGATCCATCATGCACTTTTTTATGTGAAAAGAAAGAAGATTTTAATTTTCGCAAATACTTAAGATGCGATTTGTATGAAAAAACATAAAATTGTATAGAATTCAGATTTTGATGAAAACACGTGTTAAAAATCTCATGTGTTGCTTTTAACCTGTTTAGAAAAAAAAATTAGATTATAAAAATCACGATATATAATATGCAAGATGACCCTTATAATTTAAATAGAAAAGCTAATCAACATTGATTTTTTATTTATTTTCTATAGCTTTTCTAGAATGAAACATTAGTAATGTGCATCTAATCAGGAAAATCAATATCTATATTTAGTGAGTCACATTATTAAACATATAAAATTGACGAGTATTTTACAACAATCAATATTGCTATATAATTGTCTATGTAAAATATGCTTCACAATAAACATATAAAATTGATGAGATCGAGTAAGATTTCGAATCGTCAAGTTTCGACAACTTACAATCATGGGTAAGATCAAGCCGGTTAGAGTTTGAATCGAGTATTGTCGAACTTTTTCGAGTATTGGAGTCAGATGAGATCGAATCAAATTTGGATCTTCATACCCCCAAACTAAAATTCTGGCTCCATCTCCGATCGATATCGATAGTCGCTATCTATATTGATATATACGAAACATTATCTTTTTTATATCTGATTTCCATCCGTAGTTCCACAGCGCAGCTAATGGTGCACATTGGGTGCTACAAATGAGCGCTCATTAATCGTCTGAAACCCTGTCGGATGGTTCATTCATTTGATCTTGGATGTTCGTGGACCGCGCAGCTAATGATCCCCATGTTACATCCACATGTCATCATGTCATGGATGATAGTTACTTTCTTAATTTCTTTGATTTAAGCTTTTAATTAAACAAGAAAAACCAATCGTCTGCGGCAGGTATGTTGTATTTATTTTAGTGAAAAATGACGCTGACATCCTATCTCCTTTTCTTTTTGTTGTTGGAGAATTTTCTTTGTTTGCAATCAATCAATCATTTATGGGTCCGATGTCAAGTTCTGTAACAGAATACAAAACATCTACATCGACCACATAATACCGATTTTTTTAATAATAAAAATTAAATAAATAAAAGATAATTAAACAGAAAGATTGAATTTGAAGTTCCAAAAATAGCATAGATCTGAGTTTCCGATCATGATCTATAATCTATGAACGGTGTTGTCAACCCTGGACTTTAATTGCATCTCTCGGATCAATTTTTTAAATTCAAACTGGCAGCAAAAGTATAGACGGTGTTCCTATAGAAAAAACGCCATAGACCAAAATTGGCAACCTTGACCTATTTGTTTTCCTCCAAAACCCCGCAGCACCCTCTCCTCTCTCCTTTCTCTCAAACATAGGTTAGAGTTGAGAATCTTGGTCTATGTTATTTTTGAAGCTTCGAAGCTAATTTTTCTGTTTAATTATCTTTTATTTATTTAATTTCTATTTTTAAAAAAATCGGTACATAATATCTGTTTCTCTAATGGATCCCTACCGTTCATGCCTCGGCCCATAGCCCCAGATATACCATACCCAGAGAAATCTGAATCCAGATTCACAAGTTCGTCTCCAGTTTTTCAGAAACAGATGCATCCGTTTTGCGAAGAGGGATTATTAACTTCGCAAATGGCCTAGTACAGTAGTACAAAAGTTAGAAGGGTTATTTTTTTATATATTCTTCAAAAACTATGTAATTTCTTATTTACCCTTTCGAACTTAAATATATATAATTTACCTTCTAATTCTTAGATATAACTCTTAGATACAGTTCTTATTTATCACTTGACTACAGTCAAGTTGCTAATAATATTATATTATTATGATTATGCTCATGTATCTCTAACACTCTTAATTCTTTCTTTTTTTCAAATAATTTGATCGCTGCAGCACTCTCTTGTCTAATCTCTCCCCTCTGTAATTTTTTTATCTAATGTAAGTTGATGATTGTCCAATATGCTTAATGTTTTTATATAATACATGTGAATGTTCAATTAATTAGTGAGTGATCGTTAGTTCAAGAATATTATACTTTGAATTTGTGTAAAGCCAACACTCAGTGACAGAGCTTGAGCTACTTTAAAGAAGAAACCAAATGGAGCCAATAAAAATATTTTTGATTAATTAATTTTTAAGAATAATTTGTTTGTCTTTCGACGACTCCAATATTGAAGTTGCTGATCTTATAACCAAGGTTTGTTGTAACAGTTGAACAGTTTTGTATGGACCTAAGAGATCAATCTGCATCGTAAAATATACATGTTGAGTTACTGGTAATAGGTCGCTTACATGATGCAAGTGAATTAGACATTTACATTTGTGCAAATTAGAAAAAGAATGGTCGACGGGACTCGTTATCATAAATTGTTGAGCGGGAAAATATTCTTTTGTGCACTTTTTTATTATACCAGAGGGTGCGCTTTAATTTAGATCGTCTGATTAAGATCAGCGCTCGACCGTCAATAATATAATGAATGAGAGTTATGTATTATTAAATTCATCAAAAATGTCGCAAGTAGATTTGACGATCCATACAAAAATATATCCCCTGGTGCAAAAAATATGTACCAAAATATGGTTCCGAAACCCTGTACGTATTTATTTTCTATTTATTTTTTAGAGCAATTTATTTGGACAAGTGAGAGTTATTGAGGAGGCCATTTTTGGGCCCAAACAAATGTTATCTCATACTTAATATTTTTTTTATGCAGCAGAGAGTTGCATTTAGTTCGGACCATCGAATTAAGAATCAACATTTAATTATTATTGAAATAATTCAAAAAAAATTATAATATTAAATCGGATTCATTGATCACTGATCTGATGAGTCAGATCGAAATGCAGCTTTCTTACTATTGTGGTAGTAGGAAAGAAATATTATCTAACGATTCAGTCAAAAATTTCACATAAGGACTCCCATTTTGCAACTTATTTCCATATTTGGCATGAAAAATAAAAATTTACATGGTTTCTTAAGAAACAAAATCGAAAGAGAAATGTGATTTTAGCTATCGTGAATAAAAAAATAATTTGGTAGAGATGAAGATGTGATATACAAAAGACCGAAATATATATATATATATATATATATATATAGAGGGGGGATTTATTGGCCTCCTTTTTCGTAGCCTTCTCTAGCCTCCTCGTCAAAATCAATGAAAATGATCGATCCGGACCGTTGAAAACATTTTTCATACTAATATAGATTTAGAGACCAAATTTTAGATTTTTTTTAATTTTTTTACTATTTTATCGGACAGGTTGAAAATTGGATTTATCTAACGACTTATAGACATCCAATTTTCAACCTGTCCGATAAAATAGTAAAAAAATTCAAAAAAATCTAAAATTTAGTCTCTAAGTCTATATTAGTATGAGTAATATTTTGAATGGTCCGGATCGGCCATATTCATTGATTTTGGTGGAAAATAGAGCTGGAGGCTACGGAGTGGAGGCCACGAGGAGGAGGCCATGGATCCCCCCTCATATATATATATATATATATATATATATATAGTACGATTAATGTGAAAACGTTTCAACTTCGTCCGAAGTGCAAAAATTTTACATTAGCCAACCTTTTTGGTCAAAATTTAAATTTAAGTTGCTCAATAAATTATTCATATCAAAATCTTGTAGGAAATCAAATTTCGTGATTTTTAGAGTTTTCTAGCTATATTTTAAATATTTTTTAAAAACAACCCTTAAAGGTCGTGTTTTTTTAATATTAAACTATATATTTTTAAAAAATATTTAAAATATAGCTAGAAAGCTCTAAAAATCACGAAATTTAATTTCTTACAAGATTTTTATATGAAGAATTTATTGGGCAACTTAAATTTAAATTTTGACCACAAAAAATTGATAATGTGAAACTTTTGCACTTCGCCCGAAGTGCAAACGTTTTCACATTAGCCATACTCTATTTATATATATGTGAATCCAATCGAGTTGACATAGTCATTGATTTCTATTTGCACACAAGCTAATTTGCAAACTACTAATAAAATGTTAACCATTGTTAACGAAAAATTATACTCGAGTGTCTCCTAAGAAATTCACATCACCGACCAGTTTTTTAGATATAGATACACATGCTTATACAATATAAAATCTTGCACATAATATCATATATCAAGTGGTGGACTTAAGTATAACAATGGGGGAAATGTCCTACCAATTTTTTTTAATTTTTTTTCATATATATAATTATTTTAGAAGTGAAATTACGGTGCTTACACAAGCATCTTTGAGCTTGTGTTTGCGACACATATCTCAAACTTCAAAGTAAAAATGACCAATCCGAACCATTAAAATATTGTCTGCATCAAAATATACTTAGGGACCAAAATTTTCTTTTTTTTTAAATTTCTTTGTTATTTTAATGGGTGGGTTAAAAAACAATTAATTGAAAATGTCTGTAATAGTTAGATCAATGAATTTCTCATCCATCTTATAAAATATTTTATAGTAAAAAAATTCTAAATAAATGAATATTTTGGTTCCTACATAGATTAATAGTATAGATAATATTTTCGACGGTTCGGATCGTTTGTCTACACTTTAGAATTTGAGATATTCAGTTGCAAGCATGGTAGAGCTTGTGCTTGCATAAGCATCGTAATATCACTCATTATTTTAGTATTAAATATATATATTTTTATTTTAATATTTGGACAAAATAATACAATCGAGTCTACTGTTAATCTTCATAATTAGAACTAAACAATTTTTTATGCAGTTATTGTATTGATACTAACATCATTAATGTTTGCATTAAAAAAAAATTTGGCGTTCATGCATATACAACATATACAATATCATACTTCAAATTTTGAATAAATATACCTTGTTAAGCATATATAACATAGATGATGTAACTTTATCATTCAAGAAATCTGAAATTATACTAACATCTTATTTGACTTTTCAAATATGATTAAAAGTCTTAAAGAAATTTTTTATACTTGTGAGATTTGATTTACATGCACCGCATATAGAGCTCATGCTTTGAGGGAACGAGATCTTCTACCGCGCAGCACCGACACTGTGCGTGCTGCGCAGTAAATCTCAGTCTTTGATTTGCATCGAGATTCGTGCAAGCTAAACTTTATAATATCAGACCCCTGAATCAAATCTGGGCCATCCGTAATTTACAGCGCAAAAAATCTGGACCGTCCGTAACTTACAGCGCAAAAAATTTGAACCGTTCGTCGGTGTTGCGCGGTAGAAGATTAGCTTCCATGCTTTGAGTAGCAAACGTGCATATTAGAGACTGTATTTTAAATTGTTGGTACCAACAAGGCAACAACCCTCAATCAAAGTAGTAATCATGTCTTGATGATCAGATGAAGCGACACCTGAAAATATAATGTTTACATCGTTCAATTGCAATTTAATAATTTAATGTCAATGACAAGACAAGCCAGACAAATCATTCGAAAAACATGACATTTCCATCCTACCAAACTTAATCATTTTTCCTGGTAAATATCTAAATCCGATTAAGTTGTCAAAATGGATCTAATATCCTTTTCAAGATTTTTTTTTATTAATTGATAGTAGATTTACGACACATCACAAACAAACTTAAAAACAAACTTGATTTCTCTTTCGAAACTAGTTTTTACTAAAGTCTAAACTTCAAATATTTTTATAAAAATTTTGTGACTTACTACTACACTAAACAATTTCGACAATCACTTTTAATATGTTCAACTCAGTATAGATTAAATGTGTTTTCATAACACGGTGTCAGCTGGGTGGAGCTCCACCATTGATCAAAATTCAATTTAAATCTTGGCCTTGATTTTTTTTGTATAGATTAAATGTGTCATGTTATTTTATGCAAATTGTGTATAGAGTTGTTTTTTGACACATTATTGATCCGCAAATAAATTTTCTTTTTGTGTTTTTATATGAAGTCTCAGTGACAATAATAACATATTTATTAAGATTATAATTAATGCACATGAAAAACAAAAAGTCTATAAATTTTCACAAATTCATAAAGAAATTATACTTTATATAACTCGCATACACATAGCTCATATATTTTTCATAAATAAGCAACAATATCTCTCAGCCTCATCATATATAACAAACATACGGTTAAATTTTCGATTTATCGTGCTCAATAATTTTTTTGTATCAAAATCTTGTGGGATACCAAATTTTTTTATTTTTAAAATCTTATAAGTATTTATTTTGGATTTCTGAAAGTGACATATTTTATGTATAAACATTGATTATTTTGTTACTATTTTTAGTCATTTTCAAAAATTCAAAACAAATACTTACAAGATTCTAAAAATAAAAAATTTTGGTATCCCAGAAGATTTTGATATAAAGAAATTATTGAGTATGATAAATCAAAATTCTAATCATACGTGTGTGTTTTGATGATCAAACACCGATTTCTTGGTGCTTGATTAAGCACCATAGCCCAGTTATATGTATATATATATATATATATATATATATATAGTATGGCTAGGGTGCTTCCATAAGCACTTCGGGTGAAATGCTTACGGGTCAAATTTTAAAATCTAGCGTCTGAAATTTCGATTTAAATAGCTCAATAATTTATTTATATCATAATCTTGTGGAATACTAATTTTTTCTATTTTTAGAATTTTCTAACTATGGCTAATGATTTTTTAAAGATGACCTTATTTGACATAGAAATTAAGATTTTTATTTTTATTTTTTGGGTCAACTTTAAAAAATCATTAGACATAGTTTCACCCGAAGTGCTTATGGAAGCACCCTAGCCATACTCTATATATATATATATATATATACACACACACAAAGAATTATTTATATAAATCATTTGTAATTAGTCTGCGTGAAGTTCAATTCAAGTTCTAGTTCTAATAAATAATGTATACAGTACAGAGGTTCATTCAGTGAGCGAGCCTCTGTTCAAATAATTTTTATAATAGCCCTATTAAGTTCAAATAATTCTAACTTAGATTCGGCCCATTAATGAGCGGGTCTCGGCCCAAAGCCCTGCTTCTATAACTCCTCATTAATGTTATATTTTTATGAGAATATTTATTTGAAAATAAGTTCCACTGATAGTCGATATCATTATTGATATCACTTATTTATATTTATTCATATTTATTTTTGTAACATACATAATAATTTAAATAACATCCATAACAATTCAAATAATGTGCATAATAAGTTAATTAATTCGATTCGTTAACACTTTTTTTTCCCGCATTCGTTTTTTTTCTCTCTCGCAAGCTCATTGTCACTCGTTCTCTCTCGCACTTTCTCTCCGTCTCTCTCTCTCTCTTACTCGCACTTATTTTCCACTGCTTATTTTCTCGCACTCGCTCTCTAGTTACGATATGTTCCTCTAATCCATACTATATTCTTTCTCTCTCATTGTACTCTTAATCGAGACTAGCATTCTCATGGTGCTCTCTTCACCCGTCTACACCTCTCTTTGTTCTTTCATGTTTTGTTCACGACGGTTAACCTTTGTTCATATGTATGTTAACTATGTTATTGTTCGAATTTGTTAATTATGCACGTTAACTATATTTTGTTCATAATGAGTTGTTAATTGTGCATGTTAACATTGTATATTCTGATTGAGTTGTCTAATTATGCATGTTAACAATATTATTTTGCATGTTAATTGTGTTAGTGTGCATGGTACATGTGTTAGTGTGTATGTTATTTATGTTATTATGCATATTAATC
>CAXKVX010000040.1:0-96645 GCA_964058865.1 Eleocharis quinqueflora | reverse complement strand
CAGAAAACTGAGGCAAAATTAAGAGAGGCTGTGACAAAGGCACATGAAACTGTGGTGAGGCTAAAGGAAGCTCAGGAGAAAGTCCGCAATGCCAAAGAAATGTTATCTGAGACTGATGTGTTGGCTGCAAAAGCTGAGGTGAAGGCCTGCAAGTTTGAGGTAAAGCTGAAGGATTCTGAGGCACGGGCACAAAAGGCCGAGGTGAATCTGGTCATGGCTGAGAAGAGGATAAAAAAACTCGAGAGGGAGTTAATGGAAGCGGAAGCAGCAGTTCAGAGAGCTGAGGTAAACCACAAAGAGTGTGAAGCAAGGGCCCAAAAGTTCGTTAAAAATCTCATTGATAGTAAGGAACAGCCCCACAAACTTGAGGTGCAGCTATCTGAGGCTGAGAAGAGGGCCTACATAGCTGAGGGAAAGCTGATTGAAATGGAAGCACAAACCCGAAATTTGAGGATTAAGTGGGCTGAGGCTGAGGAGAGGGCTTGTAAAGCGAAGGATAACCAGACAAAGACTGAAGAAAGGATCCTGGTAGCTGAGGCAATGTTAAAGGAATCTGAGAAAATGGCATGTGCACTGGAGGAGCAGCTCAAGAGAACTGACACAAAGATGGTAAAAGTCGAGGCAAGGCTGATGCAAACCAAACATAGGGCCCATGCATTACAGGTCCAGTCTAATGAAGCTTTGGAAAGGCTTAAGGAGGAAAAAGCGAGGGCTTTAGAAGAGTTCCGGTCTTCGAAAGAGTATGAGAAAGCATTAGCCGAATTTGCAGGTGCTGTTTTTACCAGTGGGATGACGGCTGTTACTGAGCATCTCAATGGCAATATCAATGGCAACTGTATGGTGCCACAGTTCAAGTCGCCTTGGGAGTATCAGCGTGCCATGACAGACTTTGCTATGTGGTCATATAAGGAAGCAATTAATGCAGTTAGAAAGCTGTTTCAGTGTCGGCATGATGGCTGTTGATACAAGGTTAATTTTATTTGTCTGGCTGTTAGTGGGGCTTACTAATTAGCTTGCTTTGCAGGATACTGCTAGATTATAGTTCTGACTGAAGACTATTTGGATTGTCATTTTCTTGACTTTTGTATAGAAGCAATTCCTTTCAGAGTTTTGAAATGCAAGTTGGATATATGATCACTCTTTTTTCCCTTTTTTCTGTTAGAGAATAGGCAACTAGCTTTTGTAAAGAAAGGGTGAAATGCAAGCATTTGGCATATGCACCGACTTTATGTAAAGGAAGGGTGAAGATTGATCCAGATATTTGGATTATATTTGTGGCTAGTTTGTGTGTTTTCAGGTGGTTTAGTATGTATTTTAGGTGGCTAGTTTGTATTTTAGGTGGCATATGCACCGACTTTATGTAAAGGAAGGGTGAAGATTGATCCAGATATTTGGAAAGCATTTGTGGCTAGTTTGTGTGTTTTCAGGTGGTTTAGTATGTATTTTAGGACTACAAGATTGATACAGATCGATCCCTGAAGTTCCTTTCTAGATTGCATCCTTTTGAGTGTAGTTATTTCTCAAGAGTCATTCACTTTTCTCTTCATAAATAATCTCTTCTCGTAGGCTTGTGTTCACTCTGAGTCCAATTGTATATCATCTATATTTGAGTTTCGTTCAAATTGATTCAATTCAAATTTAATTAATCATGTCTCATATAATTAATTGTTCTATGCTTCAACTTGTCAAATAAAGCGATTAAGTAGAATTTATGTCATGATCACTAATAAATTAATAAACATTAATTTATAAATCATAATTGACATCTAGCAATGCATTATGATCATCCGATCAAACACAAACAAGTGGTGATAATTTATTCTTTTGTATTGATTTATTTATTACGTAATATCTATTGATTAATGTCAAGCGTAGGAACATGTCATTCTTGACCATTAATCATTTTCTTGATCTTCAGTGCATAATTATTATTTGTATCATTCCATGATCACAAATGCATGCATAATAATTATCACTGCATCAAGAGGTACATGGATATCACTAATCTCATATGAAATGAGAGGACAAATATATTCTATTGACTATTCATAACTTCTAGCATAATTCACGTATATCTTGAAATTATCATTATAGCCCTCGGTTAAAAGCAGTGTTTGATAGTCGCACAAAATATATATTAATTATCTAGAATTATGATATCTCAGATAATATAATCAATACTAATTTATGACTTTGCTGATGACACAAATACAATCTCTACATCAAGTCAATGTGAGTCATGTCCAATATCATGTACGCCGTACATGTATATCTATGTGATTAAACAAACACCTCGTATCAGTGATCTGTGAAACATGATCACACATTATTTCACATACTAGTATATATATATATATATATATATATATATATATAGAGTATGGCTAATGTGAAAACGTTTGCACTTCGGCCAAAGTGCAAACGCTTCACGTTAGCCAATTTTTTATGGTCAAAATTTAAATTTAAGTTGTTCAATAAATTCTTCATATCAAAATCTTGTAGGAAATCAAATTTTGTGATTTTTAGAGCTTCCTAGCTATATTTTAAGTATTTTTTAAAAACAGTCCAGTTTAATATTAAAAAAATTGTGAAAACATGAAAATTTTAGGGCTGTTTTTTAAAAATATTTAAAATATAGCTAGAAAGCTCTAAAAATCACGAAATTCGATTTCCTACAAGATTTTGATATGAAGAATTTATTGAGAAATTTAAATTTAAATTTTGACGACAAAAAGTTGACTAATGTGAAGCGTTTGCACTTCGGCCGAAGTGCAAACGTTTTCATATTAGCCATACTATATATATATATATATATATGTATATATATAATCATTCAATGTTCCATGCTAATGATATAAGACTAGGGACTATTAAAAAAATTAATAATCAATCATAGAGTTTCATAATTCAAGTTCTCAACTCAAATAATCTATGAAATATATAAAACTCAAGGAACAAAATGATATAAATAATCCAATATATAAAACTAAACAAGAGTACCATCACAAATAAATGGTCCTCTAGGTCACTAAACTAACAATCTCCACTTGAACTAGAGCCAATCAAGTACTTCGTATCATGATTAAATAGATTGCTATGTCCGCTTCAGTATCATGATTAACAATATATAGACTTTATTGTTCTAATACAAATACTTGCAATTTTTGCAACAATTATGCTGCAAGTTTTTATATTAGAAATTTTGCAGAAGTTTATTGCAAATTTAAATATAAAAACTTAAAACCTAAATATAAAGACATGCATGAAGTGGACAGAGCAGACATAGCGGATATAGCAGAGCGAAACTGAAGCAGACATATCAGAGTATTAATTGTTGTTGTCTTCTAATGAAAGACATGTAGAGAGAAAGTTAAGGGAGACATTATATTTACTCTTAAGGCTGTGCTCTAGATTTCGTTTTTGAGAGGGAAGGAAGGGAAGGGTCCGAAATTTTTTTAATGTCACCTGCTCCAGTGAGCTCAATCGGAGGAAATAAATTATCGTTTCGAGTTAAAACTTTCCATCGAGCAGGCAAATTTGTTACCTCCCGATTCGAGAGGTAGATGAGATTAACTGTCTAATTTACGTTGATTTGCAATGCTTTCTTCCTTCCTCCTTCTTTCGTCGCTGGAGCAAGTGAACATATTCTTTCTCTTCCTCTTCCTTCCTTATCCTTCCTTCCTTCTTATCTGATGACGCTGGAGCAGACCCTAAATTTAATCAATTTTTTTAAAGAAATCAACGTAAACCATTCATCAATGTACAATAATGATTCATAAAATGCTAACTCAATAATTAAGAAAGGCAGATGTGATACTAAGAGAGACCGTGTTCTCCAAATTGAAATTCGTGCTATTAAAATAGTAAAATACAACTCAAATTTGAATTAACGCCGCAAGTTCGTCAAAAGTACACAGATAGTTTGACTAGTCAATTTATTAATAACAAAATAGTAACAACGCTAATATTCGCATTATATTTCTCTTTCACGACATTGGCTAATTGGCCTCATTTTATTTCCACGTACTCCTCATGTCTTTTTTTCTTTTTCCTTTTCTTCACTCTTTTACATTCAATTTTACAAAAATATTGGCTAAACTATATTCCTCATAAACGCATCACCTCGTATGTGAACTATAAAATTAAGGGAAACAATTTGGATACAACAACAATAAACACACTAGATATTTCAAATCATTCGATTTTAATCTATAGTGCGGAGCTTGATGTTTAAAAGTTCGGAGTGACTCGAAATATCTAATGTACTTATATTTGATGTACATAATTTTTTTTTCTAAATCAAATATAATTTAATTTTACATTAATCAATTGCCAATTTCCGCATCAGGTATCTAAGAAAGCATTTGACTATGAGGAGGAATCAGATGACCACAATTCTAAATAACCACAAAGTTACCACAATCATTTTTTTATATTTGAAGTCCAAATTGTTGATCCAAATCGTTAAACATGATCTCCACAATAAAATACGCTTTCAGATCAAATTTTTCATATTTTTTAATTTTTTTTTACTATTTATTAAGATGGATGCAAAAATATGACAAAATTACAATAACGTGAATCATTGAATTTTGTATCCATCTTAATAAATAGTAAATAAATTCAAAAAAATGTAAAAATCTGGGAGCGTATTTTATTGTGAAGATCATGTTCAACGATTTGAATCAACAATTTGAACTTTGAAAATGAAAAAAATAATTATGATAACTTTGTGATTATTTAGAGTTGTGGTGATCCGATACATCCTCTTTAACTATATAGCCGCTCATTAATTAGTAATTGAGTGGGTATTCAATATCTTTCTTGGTTCCAAATCTGCCTAATGTCTGTGAGTCGCTCTTTGAAGGCATCTGTGGGGAAATCGGTAATAGGTGGTGACATGTATTTGCCGCGATGAGGAGCAAGGTCACACGTAGGACTGCAAACGAGTCGAGTTCGAGCTGACTCGACTTATGAAAATACGAGTCGAGTTCAGCTCATAAAAATACGAATCGAATCGAATTGGCTCACGAGCTAAAAAAGTGTCTAAACGAGCTACAAAATAATCATTTTTAAGTTCATTTCGAGCGAGTTGCGAGTCTAGATTTTTTTTGACAAATTCCGAGCGAGTTTTGTTAGCTTATTATTTAATAATATATTTATCATTTTAATTAGCTTATTATTTAATAATATATTTATCATTTTAATTAGCTTATTATTTAATAATGTATTTATCATTTTAATAACTTAAAATTTGAACAAAAAATACAAATTAGAAGTATTTTATTACTTAAATAAAAAATATAGAATTAAAAATCAAAATTTATAAAACAAATCAATAGTGATTAACAAATGAATGAATATAATCATTATTAATTTACATTATATCATATCATATTCTGAGTCAAGCTATTATGAATCGAGATGATTCAAGTTTGAGGAGTAAAACGAGTCATACGATCTGAATATAGATGAACCTATCGAGTCAAACAAACAAACTTATATGATATTTTTTTCGAGTCGATTTCGAACGAGCCACGAGCCACGAGCCACCATCTTTTTGAACACTCCTATTCACACAACCGCAGAGAATCTAAAATTACTGGAATGGGTAGGGTTGTAACTTGTAAACTTGCAATTAATTTGCTTCCCGCGTCTAGGAAATAGGAAGAAATTACAAAAATCCTACGCCGCGTCAAGTGTACTCCCATCCGTTACAATCTCATTGGCCGCATGGAAGTATGGACATGTTAGTATAATTGTTGTAGAACTTTTGGCGTGAGGACAGTAATTGATCACCCGCTAAAATGTGTATGATGCCGTTTCGTATTCCCGGATAAAAGTTTCTATTTTAACCAAAAATCGAGTTTCCCTTTTGGGCAATAAGACTACTGATACCACTTTTGAGCAAAATTTTAACCAAATTACCATTTTCTTTTGCTCAAAATACATAAAAAAAAACACATCTACCTCGGCGAAATGTAATCAAACCTCTACCTCAGGAATGCAGTATGCTAGCTTTAATCACTTTCGTTTCTTTTCTTTTCGTTTTGTTTCCGATATTGTTTGAAATGCGATTTTTCGGGATGCTATTCGATGGTTACTAAACTTATAGCCCTTATCAGAGACCAAAAAAAGTTAGCCTTTTTGTTTTAGTCAGTGAAATCAAACTAGGGTTTATTTGAGCTTTATTTTTTTAATTGGGTTTGTTTTAGCCGATTCGCTTATATCTCGTTTGATTCTACGTTTTGTTTTAAATAAAGCGAATTTCACGTTTTGGCACTGAGTCACTGACCACTGATTTTATTATTATTTTTTTGGAACTGGTAGGTGCTGAAATTATTGTCCTTTTGCTTCGTGCTTCTTAGTAGAACAATCAGCTTAGAAAATTAGGCCAAGTAAATCTGATTGGGAAGAAACTATCCTCCTACTACCACTGTCGTCAAAGCAACAGTATGCAGTAAAACTTTAGAATTCTATTGTATATTTTAGGTGAATCATAGTTGCAATCAGGTACTCAACATTTCTAAATTGCATTACAAAGCGAATATTGGGTTAATTTACATCTTAATTTTCAAAAGATGAGTGACCTCGCGTCCAGTTGGATCCTTATGCCACCATGAATACAGTAACCATCAAACCATTACTGTTACTGATCTGTTGCGCAACACCGCCACTTCTTAGTTAAGCAGGCTTTATTGAGTTGTTAAATTAGGAAAAAGAATTTCTCCCCAGCAATATGTCCAAGAAAAGGAAGGCTGGTGAAGCAGATGCAGGCCCAGTGGCTGTAACCATGCTCAAGGAGATGCAAGGTTAATTCTCAATTTTTGCTCTGCTAATTATATTTTGTTTGTGATACAAGCTTATAGCACTATATTTCTGATGATTTACACCTTTGAGTATGCCATTCTGTTCCGAAAGGAAGTTATCTGACAACCTTAGAACCAGTGATCCCTTACAATAAGAAAATTGGCGGTATCCGCCTTGATAAAAGAGGAAGAAACCTACAACAACATTTAAGAAGCAATATATCTTTAACTGTGCACCCGATACACGTGCAATACTTGTCAATATGGTGGGATTTGAGGCTAAACTCATAAGATTTTGCAATGAAAATAAGGAACCTAAGGGTTAGTTTTCGATTCAAAAGAGCTCTGAAAACCTGATGTAGCATGTTTTCAGACTTCCAATAGTGTCTTGATGCTAGATTAGACTGCATATTTATAGACAAAGCACAAACCTGATGTAGCATGTTCGGTATTTGGTAACTGTTACAACGGTTCATGGACTGCATATAACAGCTAAAGAAGTTAAATATAAGTGTGTAACGGTTATTTCGTGAATCCATCATTACACCAATTATGGTATAACAGTGACCAAATTTGGGGTCCCCACAATGGGAACTAGCTGTTATACCTGAAATTATTCTTAATTCAAGTTATCCATAACGGTTAGTGACCATCATGATTACATTTAAAGGCTATATATTGTCAGTTTATCCAAACTAGTAAATACTATTTTACTAAACTAAAATTATTTGTTCAACATTGGCTTCATACATACCGAACTAAAAGCAGATGGATGATTAATGGGGTTATTTCATCAAAACTTGTTTGCTTTATTTGTTTAATGTATCAAGACTGACCCTTCTTTTAAAGGAAACAAAGATGATTAGTAATTACTTTGCTAGAATTTAATATTTATTCTAGAAATGATGAATCACTCTGTATATATCCATACCAGATGAATATATATCCCATTATCCCCCATTTATCATTTGTGATTGTGAATATTAGTTTTCTGTTATACGGGGCATTTGGACCTGACCAACAGACCATGCAGACCAAAGAGTGGATGCTGAATAGTTGTTAGTCTTCTTTCCTACTAAGAATTGAAATTTAGCTTTCTGTTTTGCAGACGTGACACACGAGCCACTGGGCTTTACTGATCAAGTCAATGAGACAAGAATAGATCAAACCTCCGATGGAACTCATATAGGAGAATTGGGCCCCTTTGTTCTTTGTGCCTGCTCTACAGTGAGTCTTTTTAGATATTGTTGCATTAAAAAATGTACAACCCTCTGTTATTTTATAATTTGTCTACTGTATCTTTCGTTGAAGTCTGCAGAGTGCTCAGAACTGAAGCTTGATGAGTTGATAAAGAGAGAAAGGAATTTGGAGGAGGAGCTAACAAACAAGGATGAAACAATTATGTACCTCAGCCAAGCTCTTTGGAAGGCTAGGCATGCCACACCTAATATGCACGGTGACTCTGACTTCACAAATTTGATTACGGGTCCCATGAGGACTGATGAAGCTGAGGCAAAGTTGACAGAAGCTGTCATAAGAGCCTGTAAAGCTGAGGCAAGGATGGAAGAAATTGGGGCACTGTTAGTACTGCGTAATGTGAGGGTTCATAAAGCTGAGGTGAGGTTGTTGGAGACCGAGTCAAAGTTGAGTGACACTACTGAGAAGCTAAAAGAAAATGAGACAATGCTGAGGGAGACCGAGTTGAGGTCTTGCAGAGCTGAGCAGAAGCTAGCTGAGGCTCAAGCAAGGGCAGAAAAAGCTGAGGTGCATTTTATGGAGACCGAGTCAAAGTTGAGTGAGACTGCTAAGAAGCTAAAAGATAAGGAGGCAAATCTCAGTGAGACTGGGTTGAGGTTGAGCGAGACTTTTGAGAAGCTAAAAGAAAAGGAGGCAATGCTGAGGGAGAACGAATTGAGGTCTTGCAGAGCTGAGCGGAAGCTGACTGAGGCTCAAGCAAGGGCAGAAGCATCTGAGGTGCAGTTTATGGAGACGAAATCAAAGTTGAGTGAGACTTCTGAGAAGCTAAAAGAAAAGGAGGCAATGTTGAGGGAGAGTGACTTGAGGTCTTGCAGAGACGAGCAGAAGCTGGCTGAGGCTCAAGCAAGGGTAGAAAAAACTGAGTTGAGGTTTATGGAGACTGAGTCGAAGTTGAGTGAGACCGTTAAAAAGCTAAAAGATAAAGAGGCAAAGCTGAGCAAGTCTGAGTTGAGGTACTGTGGAGCCAAGCAGAAGCTGGCTCAGACTCAAGCAAGGGCTATAGAAGCTGATATGAGATGGAAGGAGACCAATTCAAAATTGAGTTATACTGCTGAGAAGCTAAAAGAAAAAGAAGCAAAGCTGAGTGAGACAGTTGAAGTCCCGTGGAGCTGAGCAGAAACTGGCTGAGGCTCAAGCAAGGGCCCAAAACGCGGAGTTGACATTGAAGGAAACCATGGAAAAGTTGACAGAGGCTGACAGGAGGTCCTGCAACTTGGAGGCTAGATTAAAGGAAACAGAGGGAAAATCGAATGAGTTGAGCAAGACAGCAAACAAAGCTACAATGATGCTTAGTGACACTGCAGCAAGAGTCCAGAAATTAGAGGGAATGCTGATGGAGGCCAATGCAAGAGCTGAAAACTCTGAGGCAAAGCTGAAGCATTTTGGTGCTAGCGCCCAAGAAGTTGAGTTAATGCTGAACAAAACTAAAGCAGAGTTGATGAGTACGACCAGTAGGGCCCACATAGCTGAGCAGACATTGTTGGAAACTAAAGCAAAGTCGGTTGAGATTGACGCAAGAGCCCAGGAAACAGAGGTGATGCTGAAGGAAACAAAATTGAAGTTAATAGAGACTAATGCGAGGGCCTGCATGACTGAGCCAACATTAACAGAGGCTGAGATGAAGGCACATGAAACTGAGGTGAGGCTAAAAGAAGCTGAGGTGAAAGTCCGCAATGCCAAAGAAATGTTATCTGAGATCCATGTGTTAGCTGCAAAAGCTGAGGATAAGGCCTGCAAGTTTGAGGTAAAGTTGAAGGATTCCGAGGCAAGGGCACAAAAGGCCGAGGTGAATCTGGTCATGGCAAAGAAGAGGATAAAAAAACTCGAGACAGAATTAATGGAAGCAAAAACAATGGCCCAGAGAACTGAGGAAAAATTAAGAGAAGCTGAGACAAAGGCACATGAAACTGAGGTGAGGCTAAAGGAAGCTGAGAAGATAGCCCGCAATGCCAAAGAAATGTTATCTGAGACTGATTTGTTGGCTAAAAAAACTGAGGTGAAAGCCTGCAAGTTTAAGTTAAAACTGAATGAGTCCGAAGCAAGGGTACAAAAGGCCGAGGAGAATCTGGTCATGGCTGAGAAGATGATAAAAAAACTTGAGACAGAATTAATGGAAGCAGAAATAACGGCCCAGAGAATTGAGGTAAATCACAAAGAATGTGAAGCAAGGACCCAAAAGGTCCTAGAAAAGCTCACTGATAGTAAGGAAATGTCCCACAAACTTGAGGTTCAGCTATCTGAGGCTGACATGAGGGCCCACATAGCCAAGGCAAAGCAGATTGAAATGGAAGCACGAGCTCGACATTTCTTGATTAAGTGGACTGAAACTGAGGAGAGGGCTTGTAAAGCAAAGGACAATCAGAAAAAGACTGAAGAAAGGACCCTGGTAGCTGAGGCAATGTTAAAGGAATCTGAAGATAGGGCCAATGCATTACAAGTCCAGGCCAACGAAGCTTTGGCAAGGCTTAAGGAGAAAAAAACTAGGGCTGTAGAAGAGTTCAGGTCTTCGAAAGAGTATGAGAAAGATTTAGCCGAATTTGCAGGTGCTGTTTTTACCAATGGGATGACGGCTGTGAGAGAGCACCTCAATACCAATAGCAACGGCAACTGTATGGTGCCTCAGTTCAGGTCGTCTTGGGAGTATCAGCGTGCCTTGACAGACTTCGCTGTGTGGTCACATGCGGAAGCAATTATGGCAGTTAGAAATCTGTTTCAGCGACGGCATGCTGGCCCTTGATACAAGGTTATTTTTATTGTGACTGCCTTCAAGTGATGCTAGATTATTCTGATGGAGCATTTTGGATTATCATTCTCGTTCTTGACTTTTGGATGCAACCAACATCTTTAAGAGATTTGAGATGCAAGTTGGATATATTATCTCTTTTTTCATCCTTTTTTTTCTTAGAGATCGCAAGTATTTTGTTATAGGCACCAAGTTTTTGTAGAGAAAGGGTGGTATGCAAGTATTTGTCATATGCGCTAACTTTATGTAAAGGGTGAAGATAATGTCTTTATTGGATTATATTTGTGGTTAGTTTGTGTCTTACAGGTGAAGATTGATCCTGAAGTTCCTTTCTAGATTGCATTCTTTTTTATGGGGTAAAATTTGATGAAAACTTCACCCAATTCTAATAGGTGTCAATCTGGACCATCAAATTTTGATTGGCTAGTGCTATATATGATAGTTGTGATAATCTTGCAGTACCTCTGAATTTTATTTTTCCTCCTTTAGCAAGTTAACACTAAAAACAATTAGCATTGAATGGGTGTATTTGAGAGGAATGCAGTGTCCATGCATCTTATAACATTATTGTGGCTCTGTTTTTAGGTGAAAATATAATCGAAAGACAAATGAAAAAAAAGAACTTTGAACAGTCACGGACATGATCAAATATAAGTGAGACCTCGGTAAATTTACAGCTCATCAATCTAATTTGGGAACATGAAAGAAACTTCATATGCTTTTCACATGTAAAAAAGGTTGGATTTCTATGATTCTTCTATTTTAGAAACTATAAAAACAAAATTTAAATTGGATGTTATATGAACCATTTCGGCTTTTGTCAATCAATAATTAATATTTCGAAGAGCATGGTTATTGTACTTTGCAAAGCACATACTTTATGATTTTGGATCATTGGATTTCTTATCAAAAACATTTTTATTGCAAAAAATTCAAAATCCAATGGCCCAAAATCGCAAAACATGTGTTTTGTAAAATACAATAACCTTACTCTATTTCGAAACAAAATATAAAATTTGGTCTCCAAGTCTACATTAGTATGAAGAATATTTTCAACGGTCCGGATCGATGATTTACACTTGATATGATGGAACGGTTGCGAGCACCTACAAAATGGATGGCGGCTACAGATCTCTCCTCTATATATATATATATATATATAGGACGAGTAGTCTCCTTTTAGAGTATGTCCTAATGTAGATTTTACACAATCTTAATCTATTTAAAGACAATTAGAAATACACGCCTCATCTTGTTAAACAATATTGTTCGCTCCTGAATACTATTTCTAAAGTTATGAGCAAGATGATCCATGAAAGGTTAAAATAATGTGTGTTAACAATATATTGTTAATCTCTCCTTTCGAAAAATTAATACATTAAGTAGTTATTAACATAAATAAAGTACGGTGCATAAAAAATAGCAATGAGAAATCATGTGCTAATGATGTCTAGAAAAATATTTGAGACTTGGTACTTAAGTAGTCCGCTTGTGACTCACCTTCCTCACTTGATTGGCCTAATCATTAGTACGTAGGTATGTCAATCCGACCCTTCGGCAAAGCGACAAAATGAATCATTTTGTACTTGTGCATAACACCATAATACATAAGAGTATTGATCGCTCCCTCCAAGGCTCATGCTGGATAGTATTGTTGATTAAAATAAAATTAATGGAGACATTTTTAGAGTTCTTTGTAAAGGCCTTTAAATAGACTTTAAATTGTGATTAAGGAACGTGATTCATAAGTTGATAATTCTCTTGTTTTTATAAAAATTTTCCAGACAATTTGACAATGATGAATCAGATTCCGTCTCTAAATGGGACAAATTAAGTTATAGGAGTCTAAGCTAAGGTTGTTTCTGGGTATGATGAAGTATGATCGTGCGCTACGTTATGATCGGCCAGTGCGAGCTGATAAAGAGCCTACCGCTCTTGAAAAGGCTGACATTGAGGATTGGAATCATAACGACAGAATATGCGTCATGATCATGAAAATGACAACTTATGAAACGCTCCAAGGCTGTATACCTGATCAAGATTCTGACGCTAAAAGTACCTAGATGCTTTAAAGGAGAAGTTTGTTGTGAGTAAAAGGACACAAATTCGTACTCTCATGACCAAATTTCACACTCTAAAGTATAAGGAGAAAACTGGAATCATGGAGCATATCACTGAAATGATCAAGCTTCAACGTGCACTTCTATCGCACGAGTTCAATTTCTTTGATGATCTTCTCATTGAATACATCTTTATGTCTCTTCCTCCCTCTTTCAGTCAATTCAATATGACTTACAACTATCTGAAGGAAAAATGGACAGTGGCTGAGCTTGAAGCTTAGCTAGTACAGGAGGAGGAGAGACAAAATATGGCTAAGGGAGAAGAGGCTCATGTTGTAAACCTGATTCTAAGAAGAAGAAGCGTAAGAATAAGAAAGGAAAAGAACTCATTAAAGAAGTTGTAGATAACAAGAAGCAAAAGACAGACAATACTCTCGAGAAATCAGGAGATAAGGTCAAACTTTTGCAAGAAGCCGGAACACATCAAGATACATTGTACAAACTATGTTTCGTGATTGAAAAAGAAAGGTATGTGTCATGGATTGGTTGTTCTGCTAATAATTTACAATATCAAGATATTCTTGGTGGTTAGACTTAGGTGCAACATCTAACATCAGTATATCTATGCAGAACTGTCTAAACCTTCGAAAGCTAAATCAAGCTGAACATTATTAGTTTGTAATAATCTAGAAGTCAATAATACGATAAATTATCATAAAGCTTTGTTCATGAATTGAGTGATTAATAAACTGTCATTTGTTACCTTGAGTATTATTGAATTTATGAATCATTTCTTTATCTGACTTGAGTCAATAACTGTAATTGTGAAACTTCATAATATAGATGATATATATTCTTAAAAGTCTGTAACCAAGGTAATTAGCATGAACACTAATTTACCGTTACAAGGTTAGAATGTGGATTAAAAAAATGGTTAAGTTTTACAAACCATAGACATGAGATGTCGTTTTAATCACATGAATACATGTTAGAAGAACATAGTATTTGAAAGACCTCGAATGAAACATTAAATGAAATTGAATCATAGAAGTTAAAATGATTTTAATTCTATTTACCAACATAACACAGATCCTATTAGGTCACACCGTATAGGAGTTAAATCAGAAAATCTTAATGATTAATTATAAATAGGTTATAATTAATATTAAGATGATCATAATTAATTATATGCGATATAATTAAATTATATACGTCATATAAAATAACAAGCAAAAACAAACGGTTGAATTTATAGACGTATACGATACGTTGTATAAAATCATACCGCAACCAAACAAATACCAAACCCTGAGAAATATAATTGTTGAGAACAATTATATGTTTATGTATATTTATATATATTTGATTTAGATTTTAAATATTGATTATGGTTTTGAATTTGGGATGAAAGTCATTATCAAATTAAAACCTTAATTAAAAATTAATTAAAATCTTAATTAAAAATAAATAAATAAATATAAAAAAAATCAAATGATGTCGGCATAGATTATGTGGCATAAAGCAAAGTCAAAATATCAAAAAGTTTGATATTTTTTGCCATGCCGACATCAAACAAAAAAATAAAAAATGTGATATGCATGCCAACATGGCATATCATAAAGGTATGTCGGCAAAATTGGGATATGTCAAGCTTGATATTTTTTTATGCTTGCCGACATGCCTAAGGGCATTTTGGTCTTTTCACTATTTCAAGGGTATTTTTGGTAATTGGTCACCTCCTCATTTTACTATAAATAGAGGGGTAGGGGGAGAGAGAAAGGAACACCAAAAATCGATTCGTACTCGTTAACTCGGATTCGTATCGATAAATATACTTTCTCTCTTTCTAGTATACGGTTATTTACGGGATTCGGAAAAATAGTATTTTTGCGAAAGGAGCGGTATTTCATATTTGAATAACTGCGAGTCGTAAAGATATTCATTTAGTCCTTATCTCAGTGAATAGTGTTTTTGCGGTATATCGCGGCTTTCGGTATTTCTGGCAGAAGAAGTAAGCCGGTCTCTAGTCGTCCTGGTGGACATCTGGTAGAGGTATCAGACGTCTAATACTCTGAGGAGAAGAGCGTCTGTGATTCGGCCTTCCGAGTCTTCTGCGGTCCAATTCGAATTTGGATTAAGGTATTAATGTTATATTAATCTATTTAATTTGTAAGTAGATTAAAGTTTTAGAATTCAATTAAGGAGTAGATTTGTTTAGGGATTAAGTAGGATTTTGGTGTTAGGGATAAACGGGAGGTGGACACCCTCTGTGGTTTATCCGACATACCCCGCTTAATCTTCGGCTTATGTCAGACGTAAAATTTTTGTTTTACGGTCTTTCCGCTGCTTAGGCCAATTGACGGGTTTTGAACTGTTTGTAACCCAACAGAACACTACATCTTTGTAGGAGATGGCAGGAAGGTTGAAGTTGAAGGCATAGGAAAATTTAGATTATTGTGTAGGACTGACTTTTATTTATATTTTGATGTATTAGTGGTTCCATCTTTTAGAAGGAACCTAATTTCCATTTCTTATTTGAACAAAAATGACTATGTATATTCTTTTAGTAATGGAAATTTTAGTTTGTTTCAAAATTCAAGTTGCTTCGGTTCTCTATCTTCTTATGATAATATTTATTTTCTTGAAATATACACTTCACACTCAGAAGCCCTGTGTATTGATACTAGAAAACTTAAATTAACCAATGAGAATTCAGCAACATTATGACACAAATATTTCGGACATATTTCTATGCAAAGAATCGAACGACTTGTGTCTAATGATATTCTCAAACCTTTAGACTTTACAAATTCCAAAGAATGCGTAAGTTGTATAAAGTGAAAATAAACACATAAGTGCAAATATTACGCCAAAAGATGCAATGATCTCTTAGAATTGATACATACCGATATCTGTGGTCCTTTTCCAAAGACCATAAGAATGGTCACCGGTATTTTATCACATTCATAGATGATTATTCAAGATTTGAACACATCTACTTGATTAAGAAAAAGACAGAAGCACTAGACATGTTCCAAAGGTTTAAAGCGAAAGTTGAGTTACAACTTAACAAACACATAAAAGTTGTCAGGTCTGACAGTGATGGTGAATACTACGGCATATATGATGGTTCAGGAGAACAACGTCCAGGACCTTTTGCAAAATACTTAGAAGAATGCGGGATTGCACCATAGTATACATTGCCAGGCTCCCCTGCAATTGGTGTTGTTGAAAGGTGCAATCGCACTCTAAAAGACATGGTGAGAAGTATGATTGTTCTTACAATTCTTCCAGAAAGTTTGTGGGGGAAACCTTAAAGACTGCAACTCATATACTCAACAGAGTTTCAACTAAAGAAACTAACAAAACCCCATATGAGATTTGGTTTGGGCGCAAACCCAGCCAAAATCTGGTTAAATCGATTTAGAGCTTTATATAATGCATCATAGGGTTACATAACACTACATAGCATTACACAATGCTATAAACCGTTATACAACAGTTTGTTTCAGAATATGACCGTTGGAGTTCAGAATATGACCGTTGGAGTTGTCAGAAATTCGATCGTTAGATTCAATTTTCCTTCTATAACGTTATACAACGGTCAATAAAGTTATACAACGTTATAGGGTATTTTGCAATTTCTCTGGTTGAACCGATACGTTGTGTAGCTTTATTTTGATTTTGCACTGAGTTTTATTAAGTTATGTAACGCTACTTAGCGTTACATAACGCTATATGACTATTATCTATTTTTGGCTGGTTTTGACTCAATCTCATTAATTCGAAATTATTTTAAGCTCAAATAAAATAAAAAAGTCTTGAGATGTCCATGCTTGATTGTCTTCAGTTTCTTTCTTGTTTCTTCTTTCTTTCTTTTTGCTTGAATTAAGATCGAAACAAAATCTCACAAGAAATGTGTTAAATTCAAAAGTTGGTTTTGCAAATCGACAAATCTGAGACATTGCTTGGTACAACAATTACCACCGTCCAAGTGAGTATCATGCTCAATCACTTACTTCTCCATCAGCCTCTGCAAATCAACAAAACAAGAGGAGTTAATAATAAAGTAATAAGGATAGAACAATAATTGAACTGATAAGTAAAGAGTATATTACCAGTAATTGCACATTTCAACCGGTCTTGAGCACAAATGAGATCTTCAAGGATCTCATCATTGAGAGAGTTCCTGACTGGTGACACAATTCTGCTAGAAGTGCTGAAACATGACTCTGAAGCCACTATTGATATCGGCACAGCTAGGATGTTCCTGGTTAGCCTTTCCAGGACATGATACTTGGGGGCCTTTAGTTTCCACCATGAAAGGATGTTAAAGTCTTCATCCAGACTTGCACCGTGAAAGTGTTTCTTTGAAAGCAGTCCTATCTAGCAGAGCTCTAATGCATGCATCATTAGATGATGTGTTGTTAAATACAAGATAAAATACCTTCTTATCCAAATTCCACACAACCAACTTATCAAACAAGGCATGAGCTATGTGTTCCCTAGTATGTGGAAAGGAAAGGAGAGTAAAACATATAATTCTTTTTCTTAATATCATCAATATAGTGACATGTTATTGCTATGAATCCCTTATCCCCACTATTACTAGTCCATAAATCACTAGTCAAGCTCAATCTACAATCAAACTTGCCAATAAATTCGTACAAACTTTTATGTTCTTTTTCATAGATTTTAATGCAATCAGATCTAACAATGTTCCTAGACATCAACTTAAAATCTGGATTGAGATCATTTATGAACACTCTCAAATAATAATGATTGACACAATTGAAAGGATATTCATGAACTATACCTTCTTGGCAAAGTTCTTCTTGTATCTGTCTTGGTTGAAGACCCAAATCTCCACTTTGGCCTCACATGCAATCAACAAAACAATGATGTCAAACAATTGAAACCTAATAGTTATACAATAAGTTAAACAATTAAAACCTAACAGTTATATCTGGTGTTGAGCCAACCTTCAACATCATCTGCAAGGCACTAGGTTTGTGCCTCTTCTTGTTATGCACTTTTATGCAACCCTTTAATATATGGTGCTTAAAGGAGTTGGTGCCCCTTTGATTTATACAAACAACATCACAAAAGTCATCAAACTGTACTTCACCCTTTTTGAGAAATTCTCAAGTGCTGAGAGGTAATATTCTAACTAGTTTTCCTCTTTTTACTAGGTTCAGCTGCAGCTGCAACATCACCAGGGTCTTGAGTTGCAACTGCATCATCAGCTTCAATCCTTTGGATTTGCTCTGCGGTGAAGTTTGGATCTAACCCTTCACTGATCAGTTGCAATCAAGTGCAATATTAGTTCATATCAAGTGCAGTATCAGCTCATATCAAATCAAGTGTAGTATATCAAGTGTAGTATCAGTTCATTTCAAATCAAGTGTAGTATCAGTTCATTTCAAATCAAGTGTAGTATCAGTTCATTTCAAATCAAGCAAGCACCAGCGTCATGAAGGGAGTGAATCTAATCAAGGATCACTCAGCCAGAAAGAAACAGAAGCAGATCTATCTTACTTCTTAGCTAAGGGTCCTTGATCAGCTCCCCTCCCCTCTTGGCACTAGTGCCAACAAAGTACCTAACAAGTAACAAACAAGCAATCAGTTCAAATCAAGTGCACTATCACTAACAAGCAAGCAAGCAACAAGAAAAAAGAGAAGCCAATTTGGGAGCTCCTCAGTCAAGAAATGTGTTCCATGCCTTCTAGGCTGAGGGTCCAGGATCGACTTCTCCCCCTCTTAACTAGCAAGCAGCAAGCAAGAATTATAATAAGAGGCTCAGCCTGATAACAAGCAAGAATTAAACAAACTTACCCATCGCTAGAAATATTAGGTTCAGAAACAAGAAGCTCAGCCATGATAACAATCTAATAACTTGTAAATCAGCAAGAATTACAAGTCAAAAGTAACAATAAAGCTTAAAACTACAAAAAATTAAATAGATAATAAACATAAAAATGATAGAAATTATATTTTCCCCCTTTTTTCCCTTCTTTATTTCTTTCCCTCTTCGTCTCTCTGCAAACAAAGACAAAAAAAAAAATCTAAAAAACAACAAAAAAATTAAATACATATGAAATAGAATAGAAAGTAGTGCATTTTACCTTTGTTGTCTCTTTCAGTCTTTCTTTCCTTCTTTTTTTCTTTCCCTCTCTATCTATATTTTTCTTTTTCGTTCCGTCATTTTTCTTCCCTATCACAACACACATTTGTACCAAAAAAACTTTCATGATTGTTGATGGCGACGAGGTCTTGGTCGATAATCTTATCACCAGTCACTCGGCCTTCTAGTTATTTGCCTTTTTGCCTCTTAAGTCTTAAGCCTACAATCTTGTTAAATACACTGGAAATTCGCATACCAAGTAACAGATTGTAGAATCAGGATCCAACAACCACACAAAATCAAGTAAGGTTTAGGGGAAAAACAACGAACAAAATAATTAGGGTCTTGAATAAGGGAACAAATCAAGTGATCAACAGATAAATCGTAGCCATGTCACGCATGAGTTGACGTGAGGTTTAGTCTATACAGTCAAGTCAGGCAACTAGGCAAGTTGATCGTGCAAGAGAGAGAGAAATCTACAACCTACAGTCTACAGAGACAGAAAAAAGGTGAAAGAGGCAAGCATTGACAAGAAAGAGATGAGAGCGACTCCTAGTGTTCACCGATCGTATTTTATATAAACGAAGGGAACAATATAAACGATACAACAAATGCGATTATCATTGTCATTTCGTTTTATAGAACGACACTTCGACATGTATCGTTTTTGTGTCGTCAGCCCAAACGAAATTGCAACTGTTGTTGTTGTTGTGTCGTTTGGCCCAAATGGCATGGCCCAACGTCCAAAACGACACAAACTGACAGCTCTGAATGGGTATCATATCATATGTTAACAAAAAGTTAAAACTAGCATACCGTAGACCGAAATCGTATCCTCTGCACTCATTTTTATGGGTGCTCTGCTCTCTACATCTGTTAATCGGAACCGTCCGATTAGATCTGGACGGCTGATCGTCAATTATATGATTCAGAAGAATTTTGTATTATAAAATCAAACTCGTTCAAATCTAATCCAACGATCTAGATTAAACGAGTGCAGAGAGCACCCGTGTAAAACAAATGAGTGCAGAGGATTTCGTTTCACCTTAGACCGTAGTAGAACTCGAAAACTCGAAACGATATCCTCTGCACCCATAAAAAATGGGTGCTCTCTACACTCACTAATCTTGATCGTCCGATTAAATTTGAACGGATGTGATTTTATAATACAAAAGTCTCCCTGAGTCATATAATTGACGATCAAACGTCCAAATCTAATCGGACGGTCTAAATTAATGAATGCAGAGAGCACCCATAAAAAATAAATGCAGACGATAAGTGCCGGTCCAGTACTCCAGTAGAACTCTCATAAGTGGGAGTAATATTTTCTATAGAAAACGCAAATTATAAATTGAATACGGGGAACCTAAAATCACTCCTCGGGGTCCCGAGTATCTCCTGCGGCCGAGCACGACGAGAAAAGCAGACATAGTATGCTTCTCTTCTATCCCTTTTCTCTTTCCAACGGTAGAATTCTCTTAATTTCGGGATTTATCTTCTTTCGATTAGTGACATAACGTTGTTTTGTTTGCAGGAACTTGACGTCCATATTGTGAAATCAAGAGTACTGTTTCTTCGAGCTGATTCAACTCTTAGTCTCAAATTCATCTGTTTCTTCTAGCTGATTCAACTCTTAATTTCAAATTCATCTTCTATTTGCTGCATTATTGAATGCATTATGTTCAAATTATGATATTTTGCATTGTGTAGGGGTGGTGGATGTGAATACTTGATACTCGGAAGGGCAATGGATGATGAATTTGGGTAATTCCAAAATAATAATTCTGTACTATTGCTGAAATTGGTACAAATTGTACAACCATGGGCCAATTTTTTCCATGAAACAATTACTTCTATGGACTTGTGTACACGATTGCTGGTATTTGGTAGGATTGCTCTTTATTGAGAGAGTTTAATTTCTATCAATTTCTTAAATTGACAAGCGTCTTTTATTGTTTGCTTTTTCTTTCCAGCCATAAATCAAAGAAAAGGAAGGCAATTCCCCTGTCAACTGAAGCAATGCTAATGGAGACACAAGGTTAATACTCTATTAATTCAATCTCATGACTACACCTAATCGGCCTATTTGTTGCCAGCTAGTAATATTTGGTCTTAATGGTGTTTGTTGCTTATTTTCTGGTGTCACTGTTCAATTAGGTCCCCACAAGTTTTTTCAATTTTGTTTTCAGTGTCTTTGATGAGAAAGTGTTGTGACAAGGATATTATGTAATTATGTATCTACCACAGTGACTGACGAGAATCAACATTGATTTAATAGGAAATATTCCTATCTACCATTCTATGTAATTGTTAAAACAATGATTTCAATATTCTCTGAAGTATCAAAGTATCACAATCCAAATTATTGGATTTGTTGCCAAAGTAATTGTAACAGATTCTGTCTAGTGTTTCAATTTGTGCTCTTTTTGAAATTCTTATAAGTAGTTATATAGCTATATTGGAAATGAAATCCAATATGGGATTCAATTCTAGCTTACCCCAACTTGTTTAGGACAAAAGGCTTTGTTGTTGTTGTTGTTGTTGTTGTTGTTGTTGTTGTTGTTGTTGTTGTTATTGTTGTAGCTATATGGGTAAACTTGCTACTTCACTATTGGATGCAATAGCCAAAGTACTATGTACATAAACAGGTATTCCCAACTAAGTACATGTCAAGGCGAGAAAAGTTTATCAAAAAGGGCACGAGTCACATAATCGGACGCACTCTATGTTGGTCCTCTACCATGCCCTGTACATACTGGTAACATACCGGCAAAGGACCTGTTCTTGCATCATTCAGACAAGGGAGAATGGAATTGTCAAGATTATTGTCTATATCTTACAGGTCAGAGAGTTGTGGATAAGGTGCTGAACAGTGCTTCTCGAGCCTCTGAAACAAGAACAGATAAGATCTTAAGAGGGAATAACGCAGTTGCAAATGATCCTTTTGTTTCTTGTTCCTCCCTAGACCCGGCACAGCCTGTTGCAAGGCAGAAACCAATCGGTCTTATTTTAACTCCCACCGTCTCTCCAGAAGTATTGAAATCAATTGTTCCGGTCGTAACTCCTATCCCATTTGCAGATGGGCAGACTAATTTGCAGCACCCAATGGTTAGTCTTGTTATATGCTACTGTGTTAGTATCAACTAGTGCTTGGGCTTGGCCTAACTTATTTTTTTACTTTGAAGGTAATGGGAAGCTTAGCCTTAGAGTCGGAGTTTGATGAGATGAAGAAGAAGAAGAAAGCATTGAAAGAGGAGCTGTCAAATAAGGATGAAGTAATAAGCTCACTTGTCAAAGCCCTTTGCAGGGATGAAAAACCTGAGGCAATGCTGAAGCAAATTGAGTCTATATTAACAGAGAGGACCATGAGAGCCCCTGAAAGTCATGTGTGGTTGATGGAAAGCCATGCAAAGTATAGGAAAACTGCTTCAAAGCTAAAGGAAACTGAGGCTAAGTTGGCTGAGACTGACATGAGGGCCAGAAAAGCTGAGGCAGTAGTGGTCGATCTACTGGAAAATTCGAAAGAGGCTGACATCAGGGCGAGTAAAGCTCAAGAGAGAGTCGGTGAGTGTGAGGCAAAGCTAAAGGAAACTGAGGCTAAATTGGCTGAGACTGACATGAGGGCCTGCAAAGCTGAGGTAATGCTGGTAGATTTACAGGAGAAATTGAAAGAAGCTGATTCCAAATTGTGTAAAGCTCAAGAGGGATTCAGCATGTGTGAGGCAAAGCTAAAGGAAGCAGAGGCTAAGTTGGCTGAGACTGACATGAGGGCCCACAAAGCTGAGGCAATGCTCGTAGCTGTACAGGAAATTTTGAAAGAGGCTGACTCCAGGTTGTATAAAGCTCAAGAGAGAGTCAATGTGAGAGAGGCAAAGCTAAAGGAAACTGAGGCTAATTTGACTGAGAGTGATATTAGGGCCCGCAAAGCTGAGGCAATGCTAATAGATGTACAGAAAAATTTGGAAGAAGCTGACTTCAGGGTGTATAAAGCTCAAGAGAGAGTCAGTGAGTGTGAGGCAATGCTGAGTGAGAGTGACAAGAGAGTTCATGAAGCTGAGTTATGGAAGAAAGAAACTGAGGTGAGATTACGTGAAGCTGAAAATATGTTCATAGAAGCTGAAACCAAGGCAACCAAAGCTGAGGTAATACTAAAGGAAGCTGAGATGAGAGCCCACAATGCTGAAGAGAAATTGTCGGAGACTGATTTGAGGGCCCACAAAGCTGAGGTGAAGGTCAACCAGTTCAAGTTAAAACTGATAGAAACTGAGGCCCGGGTCCACAAGGCAGGTTTGAAGGGATCTCAGGATAAGGTTTTTATCCTAGAGCAGCAGCTCAAAATAACTGAAGCAAAGACAGAAGAGGCTGAGAGAAAGCTGATGGAAACTGAAGCTAGGGCCCGCGCATCAGAGCTGCAGACCCAGGAAGCTGTGAGAAGGCTAAAGGAGGAAAGAAACAAAGCTATAGAAGAGTTCAAGTCTTCCAAAGAGTACGAGAAAGCATTAGCCGAATTTGCGGGGACAGTATTTACTAAAGGCATGAAGACTGTGAGAGAGCACCTCCAGAACAGGCATGGCAACCTGAAGAAGGAGAGCACAAGCAGACTGCAGGAGTTCATGGCATCTGCAGAGCATCGGCGTGCCTTGATTGATTTTGCAATGCTGTCACATCTACAAGCAATTACAACTATACAGGACCAGCTCCGATGCCGACGCGCTGATGCTTGATATCTGATTTACCATCTAAGCATACAGCTGGTTTGCCTTTAGTTTACCTACTTTGGCAAAATGGGTGTCATTTTGTATATGGTAGTTTGTAGTCCTTTTGTGTAAAGGGGTGTAATGTACATAGTAGTATATGTTTCTTTAATTCAGGTAGGTTGCATTATCATGACTAAGCATCTTTTAGCAATCATTTATAACTTCCGTCTTTTGACAGACTTATAATCTTTTAATGATCTCCTAATTCTAATGCAAGTACTTTGGAATTTCTTAAATGGACAGCCACAATTCGATTTTATTCAATATCAATATTGGCATCAATTAGGTTTAGAGTTTAGAGTTTAGAGTTTAATGTCTTATCTTTATTTGTTTTACTTTTTTAACACTTATTTTTTTCTTTTCCAATTGCATCTCTCTTCTTCAATTTCTTTTTTTTATTGTTTTTTCTATCTTCTCTTCGACGAGAGATTGTTAGAAACAATGAGAAAAAATGTCAAAGTCGAAGATAATGTTTGAAGTGACGATCGATTTAAGAACGAAGAAATGGTGAAAGATATGAGAACGAAGGCGAAAGACAATGACGACGATTGCAAAAGCTTCCTCCATGAGACTTTGAAACTATCTCTGACCTTCTTCGTATTCGCTATGGTTGTTTTTTTCACAAAAGAAAGAAAGAGAAGGAGAAAATTGAAAACACTTGTTTTAGTAGTATGAAATATTTTTCAACTAATCTAAACAATTATTTTATTTAGTCTGCATTTCATGCATTATGTGCAAAACAGACTTGAGACAATGCAAAAATAAACTTGAAACAACTAGTATGAACACCTCTTTCAACTAGTCTAAAGATCTGTTTTATTTAGTCTGAACACTTGTTTTATTTAGTCTGCACTTCATGCATTCTGTGCAAAACAGACTTGAAACAGCTAGTATGAACACTTGTTTTATTTAGTCTGCACCTCATGCATTATGTGTAAAGCAGACTTGAAACAACTAATATGAACATATCTTTCAACTAATTTGTACACCTGTTTTATTTAGTCTGAACACATATTTTATTTAGTCTGCACCCTATGCATTATTGCAAAACATACATGAAGCATTGCAAAAACAGACTTGAAACAGCTAGTATGGACACCTCTTTTAACTAGTCTGAACACATGTTTTATTTAGTCCGAACATCTGTTTTATTTAGTATGTGCCTTATGCATTTTATGCAAACCATTCAGAATAGTGTGTAGAAAGAAAACGTTTAGAAGAATGCGCATGGTCCAACTTTCCATTTTTATCCACTTTTGATTTTTTTATTTTTGACAAAATTAGTTAGGAAGAGAAAATTATGAACGGAGATTAGGGAGCTATCAGTCGGATACTTTCGAAAAACATTTGTACATTATTCAAAAGTATCTTGATGTGTATCCTAAATTTGCAGATACGGATCAGTATTTGGGTTGCATCTGGTCTTACCCCTTTTTTAATCTCAATGAATATTGGACCGATAATGCCCAGCGGTCCACATAGTCGTGGCCCAATAACCTATGTTTGTTGGGTTCCAGCTTTCCCGTCTTCAGCCCAAGAACAATTTTGCGGATCGTATCGTGTCTACTCTACACGTGTCGTTTTTCTATTGCCTTCCATCGAAATTAGTAAATTGTAGTAGAAATCTTTGCTACAGTATTGTACGAACGTATGAAAGAAAAAAATCGAAAGAAAAAACGCCAGGCAGAAAGTGATAGCCGGAGAACTAAAACCTAAAAAGCCTCTTGTACTCCGATTTTCCTCCTAGGAAACAACAAACCGGGAACGGGTTCGGTGCGAAATCATCATTTCTCCTTCATCTCGGAAGGAGGTACTTTTTCGTCTGCATTTTTTTTTTTCAAACGTATGCGTGTTTTCTTAGTTGTTCTCTTTTTCTGTTATTAAATCGAACTAGCCTTCCTGGGCTAAAATCGCACAATCTGGGATTAACTGTTTGCGATTACGTTGAACATTTAGGTTTTCAAACAAGGATCTCCGATTTTGTTGTCTAATTTAGCATGGAGGGGAAAACTTGGTAAGGCTGAGCCCAAACTTTTAGCCCCTTTTTGCTTTTACTCTACACTTACAACCCCTAATAGTTTGTTATATTACTGAATTTAATGTGATTAAATAATGGATGTGAGTTAATCTTGTCTTTTGTCTTTTCTTTTTCCTTTATAATTCAGCTCTGAATCAAAGAAAAGGAAGGAACCGGAAATGGATGCCGAACCTAGGGTTGAAGCAAAAAAGCGAAGCGGACCTCCGTTACTCGGTCAGTACAGTACTTTGTCAACTCAAAAGGAGACATAAGGTTTTAAGATTATATTATTATTAATTTCAGACCTAGAGTTAATGACTGCTTGGCGGGTTGTATGGCTCAATTACCAGAATTGTTGAGATTTTGATTTGCAAGTACAATAGCTATTAGGTATAATGTTGGCAGTACCATTTTGATCGCTCCAGTATAACTTCTGGAGGGTGCCATGAGGCTGCTGAATGGAGTGATCTTAGTAAATTCATATTAAAACCAAGATAACATTATTTGATTATTGTAATGCTTTAACTGCTCTTTTTCCTCAATTGTCCATAAAAGAAGCTCAGAAAAAGGACATTGGACCAGTTTAGGATTGGTACCATCACCTATTGATGCGAAGCTCACTGGTTCTGACAGAATCTGGCATATCAGTCTATTTGACCTTACTGTACTGTGTAATAAAAAAAAAAACCTTACTGTACTGTAGTTGTTGCAGTTAATCTTGTTCAGATTTACAGGTGAGAAAGGGGAGGAGAATCTACAGTCAAGCAGTTCATCTCAACCCACTGGGACCCACATGTCAGAAGGTGAGCCTTCGTTCACCGTGACAAGGGAGAATCTAGCATATCAATCTATTTAACTTTTCTGTATTGTAGATACTGCATTTAATCTTGTTCATTTTTTACAGGTGGGAAAGGTGAGAATCTATCGTCAAGCAGTTGTTCTCAGTCAACTGGGACCCACATGTCACAAGGTGAGCCCTTTGTTCATCATGACAAGGAGAATCTGGCATATCCATCTATATGACGTTATTGTACTGTAGATATTGTATTTAATCTTGTTCACTTGTTACAGGTGGGAAAGGGGGGAATATGCTTTCCAGTAGTCCTCAATCCACTGGGACCCACATGTCACAAGGTTGAGCCTTTGTTCATTGTGATGAGGAACATTCTAGCATATCATCCTATTGGCCTTTCTGTACTGTAGATTTTGCATTTAATCTTGTTCAGGTTTTACAGATTGGAAAGGGGAGAATCTACCGCCAAGCAGTTCTTCTCAACCCACGGGGACCCACATGTCGCAAGGTGAGCCCTTTATTCATCATGAGTTGTTTACCAATTCAGCTTGTTACTTTGCAAAATGTATTGACTCCAGTCTAAATACCATTCCCGTAATCCTTAGTTCTGACAAGCTGCTAGGTCCCTTGAGTCTTCAAATAATTACCACATTTCTGGCTGTTGGATATCAGGTGCTCACCTAGAGTAGCAATTTTACTGTATGGAAAGCGTGGTACCTCTTTCCTTTGCCCTTCCATTGTAAATTTAATCTATTCACCTTTCTAGTTGTAGTGAATATGTTTCTAAGTGCCAAATGTCCATTGTCTTATAGACTTTTTCAGCAATTTCCAAAAGTTCATCAAGAATATCAAAGTAAGCATTAGTAGTGAATATGTCAGTACTTAGTTCACCCCATACTTGAAATAATGGGTACAGAGGCTAGCATTATGGTTCACCAAGCTGAAGTAAAACTAAAGGAAACCAGAATGAGGGCCTTCAGGCTCGAAGGAAAGCTGATGGAAGCTGATGCGAGAGTCCATGAAGCTAATAAAAACCGCAAGGTGGCTGAAGCTGCTGTCCAAAAAGCTGAGGCGAGGATGAAAGAAATGGAGATAATGCTAACAACGAGTCATGTGAGGGCCCAGAGAGCTGAGGTAAGGTTGAAGGAGGCCGAGTCAAAGTTGAGTGAGACTGCTGCAAAATTAAATGAGATCCAGGTCAAGTTAAATGCAACTGAGTCAAGGGCCCTTAGAGCTGAGCAGAAGCTAGCACAGGCTGAGACTTCTGCAAAGGCCAAAAGCACTGAGGCTGGGGCAAAGGCCAAAAGCACCGAGGCTGCGGCAAAGTCCAAAAACACCGAGGTTGTGGCAAAGCCCAAGAGCACTGCTGCTGTAACAACGGCCAAAAGCACTGAGGTGAGGTTGGAGGAAATTAAGGTCGAGTGGACAGCCACAGATGCAAAGGGCCTCAAGTTGGAGGCAGAGCAAAAGTTGAGAGAGACGAGTGCGAGAGCAAACAGAGCTGAAGTAAAGCTAAAGGAATCTGCTGCAAGGGCCCTCAAAGTCGAAGAAATGCGGATGGAGGCAGATCGAAGAGCTCAGAACTCCGAGGATAAGCTAAAGATGGCAGAGGCTAGGGCCCAGGGAGTTGAGTTGTGGCTGGACAAAACTAAATCCGAGTTAATGTGGACTACTATGAGGGCCCACAGAGCTGAGGCAACATTGATGACCACTGCAACAAACTTGGCACAGACTGAGATGAGAGCTAACAATGCTGAGGCCAGGCTCAAGGAAACTGAGGAGAAGTTGGTACAAGCCAATAGGAGGGCCAACATAACTGAGTCAGAACTTGAGGAAATAGAGGCAAAATTGGTAGAAGCTGAGACGATAGCCCAGACAAAGACAAGATTAAAGGAAAGAGAATCAAAGTTAGTGGAGTTTCATCCAAGGGCCCCCATGAATGAAATGGCAACTCAAGAAGCTGAGGTACAGTTGACCAGGCCAAAGACAACGAGAAAAGGGATTGAGTCTGGTCTTAAAAAAGCTGAGGTAACAGCTCAGAGAACTGAGTTGAGGGGAACAGAATCAGAATTAATTGATGTTGATGTCAGGGCCCCCATTAGTGAGATGAGAACTCAAGACACTGAGGTACAGTTGACTGGAGCAAAGGGAAAGACAAAAGAGACAGAGCTGAGTCTTAAAAAAGCTGAGATGACAGCCAAGAGAACTAAGATGAGTTTAGAGGAAACAGAATTAGATGTAATTCATTTTATGAGTGAGATGAGAACTCAAGCTGAGGTACAGTTGACTGGGGCTGAGACAAGGACAAGTGAAACTGAGTCGAGTCTAAAGGAAGCTGAGGTGAGAGCCAGCAGTGCTGGAGAGTTGTCAGAGGTCAATGTATCAACTCCGAAAGCTGAGATGAAGGGCAACAAATTTATGATAAAGCTGACGGAGACTCAGAGAAGGGCCAATAAAGTTCGGGTGAAGCTACCCAGTGCTGATCAGAGCAATCAAACACTTGGACAAGAGCTAAAAAAGACTCGGACAAGGTCCCTAAGAGCCAAGTTGCAACAGATAGAATTGGAAGCAATGGCCAAGGCAGAGAAGAGAAGACCTGGAGCTGAGGGAATCAGAGTAATTGGACAAAGAGCCCAGACAGCTGATTCGGAGGTTGAAGGAATTTGAAAATAAGGGATGTACATTTGAGCAGCTCAAGAGCATCCGTGGTACAAATAAAAGAGGCTGAGGAAAAGATGATATGAGCTGAAGTTAGGGCTCTTGAATCAGAGGCTCTTGCCAACAAAGCTATAGCAAATCTCAAGGAGGAAACAGTGAAGTCTGTGGAAGAGTTTGAGTCTTCAAAGGATTATGAGAATTCAGTGGCTGAAATTGCAGAAGCTGTTTTTGCCAAAGCAATGTAGGGGTTAAAAAAGTAACTTCAAAACAGGCACATCAGTGGCAACTTAGACATGGAGAGCAAGGCGGGTTATTTGACAGCATAAGCATGCAGTGACTGAGTTTGATATGCTGTCAAGTTTGTAACACATGATTGTTCGAAAGCTGCTCCAGTGCCAGCATGCCGATTGTTGATGTTTCGTAGTTTCTTTTTTATTTTTATGACTCATCACGGGTCATGGCTTGATCATATTTCTTAGGCCTATGGAAGTAGTAAGCACAGTGATTTTAGTAGACTCCGAGGTTGCTAATTTGATGTATCATATATGTCTGCTTTTCTTTCGTTCTACTTTTTTAGGCTCTTCTTTTGTTCTTTTTGAAATTGTAAATTCATTCGCCTGGTCCCATTCGTTCTAGGCGACATACAAGAGACACATCTCCGTATGGTGCATCAAAATATAAGAAAATATGGAGCAGTCTGAAACAAGCCTAGCTATTTTCTGCATTGATATTCACAGTACTAATTTGAATTGGGCAAACCAGAATTTTTTCCAAGAATGGTTGATATTTTATACATATACAAATGAGCTAACTAGATGAGGACGCGAGACTAAAAAAAATCATTATCTGAACAGTTATCACCGACCTATTACCATGCGTGTAGATTTAGAGGAACGTTAAAGAATATAATTTCAATTGAACTAGATATTAGAAAAACAAAACAAAATTTTGTAGATATATTGTTGTCCTGTCCCTACGAGTTGATATTTTAATTTGGATGAAAAATATATTAATTGTATAATTTTGTCCGAAAAAATATTATAAAAGTGTTAATGATATGAAAAACAAATCTGAAAATTATGAAGACAATTGCAATTTTTCTACAATCAGAATTTTCAACAAAAATCAATTACAATTTACAAACATTAATTGTCATCAATAATAACATAATCTAGTTCGTTTTTCATCAATAATAGCACAATCAAGTTAATTTGAATTCATAACAGAATTTGTTTTATATGAAACTGAAGCAAGGCTATGGTAATATTCATAGGACACATTTTCATTCTATGTATTTTTTTTACTATCGGACTCTTGTCAAGTTCATGCAAAAATTTAAAAGTCACTTTGACTATCTTCTCTCTCGGTTATGGTGTCAATCTAGATTTTGCTTCATTTTTAAATTTTGGCACGAATTTTGAAGATAATTCGATGGTAAAAAATTACATAAGATGAAAGAATGTGTCATATGCATATTATCGTATCTTGCTCAAGAAACTGTCACAAATGAATGTCCCAATCTTAATATGAAACAACTAGAGATGATAAGTCAGGTGGGTCAGGTTAGTTTGATTGTCGAGTGTCGATGATAGTCAGGTTGCGGGTCGGGTCGGGTCGTCAAGTGTCGACAACTTTCGAGTCATGGATCGGGTCGGGTTTCAGTTCGGGCTGCATTGACAACTTTCGAGTTTTGGGTTGGGTCAGGCGAGATTGGGTTGAGTTGCACCGGCAACTTTCGAATATTATTTCGAGTTTTAAGTTCAATCGGAAAAGATCAGGTCGCGTTATTGAATTATGTTATTAAATTTTGACTTTCTCTGATGTTAGTTTGTTAGTAAAGATTATGATGTAGGCAAGATAGGATTACATTGATTTACAACTTGTATCAACTCAAGTCGGGTCGGGCTCGGGTCCTCGTGTGTCGCTCCATCTCGGGTTACGAGTCATCTCGTGTCGAGTTGGGTCGGGCTCGGGTCCTCATGTGTCGCGCCATCTCGGTTACGGGTCGTCTTTCGAGTCAGGTTGGGCTTGGGTCACTCATGTGTCGCTTCGTCTCAAGTTACGAATCATCTCTGGTCGGATCGGTTCGAATTCAGATTAATTTGACTTTATCAAAATATCGGATCAGGTTGGAATTTAGATCGGATCGAGTCGGAGGAACTTTTTACGGGTCAGGTCGAGTTATGCCACTTCTGCAAACAGCCAAGGCTAACTATTTTACTTTCACCATGACCATGGACGTTATATCACGAAAAAACGACCAACAACTTACACATACCGCTTGAAAATTGCTATTAGTATTTAGTACACTTGAGTGAAAATCTTTTGTAGAAATAGATTCTTAGAGTATGCTTCAGAGCTTAATTTAGAAGGAAAGGAAAAAAGAGATTAAGTTAAAAAGGGAAAATGTTCATAAAAGATCAATGAACAAACTTTTTCAACATATATGGTCAATGACATCTAAATTTTTTACAGAGGATCAAGGGCACCTCTACAAAGATTCTATTTTTCTCTAATTTTTAAGCAATTTTGCACTGCTTTTGTAGGTGGGGGTCTAGCTCTCTCGTAGAACTTAGGGCGCCCTAAGCCTATTTCTAAAAAAATGCTCCCAAGTTTGATAATAGTTATGAAAACACTAATATTAATAAAATTAGTATAAATGATTTTAGTAATAGTAATAATGATGTTTATAATAATAATTATATGAAAAATAAGAAAGAGTTTACAAAAATAAAATAAATATATGATGAAATATAATAATAATAATAATAATAATAATAATAATAATACAGAAATAATAATATAAATAAATAATATAGAAGAAATAAAAGAAATAATAGTGTAGTAATATTATTTAATAATAATAATAACACAGAAACAATAAAAGATATAAAAATGATTGAGTTTTTATTATAATAATAATAGATGAAATAATAATAATAATAAATAGAGAAATAATAATAACAATAATACTCCAAAATAATTGAGTGTTTTGTTAAAATCAGAATGTGTATAAGTAGAATATTTATCTCATACATTACAAAAAATAAGAATGATCTAGTTGCAGGAGGTTGGGTTTGAGAAAGGGCATGAGTTCGATTTTTTCTGCTGGATTATTCTTTTTAATCATTTGGGGACGCACGTGTTACCTGTGCCCCAAAGTATAAGCTTAATTCTAAAACTCCAGAGAAGTTCCAGATTGTGAATGCACTTCCTACTTTGTCATCACTGAGCTCATATACCATTGAAAGTAATATTTTAGGGCGCATATAATACTTGAGGGTAGCCGAAGTTGGAATGAGATCTTCTAACGTGCAGCAAAAACACTGTGTGTGCTACGTAGCAATTCTCAACATTTGATTTGCATCGAGATTTGTGCAAGCTAAACTTTATAATATCAAACCTCCTGAATCAAATATGGACCGTTCGTAGCCTACAACGCAGAAAATCTGAGCCATCCATAGCTATTGCGCGGCAGAAGAACAACTTCCAGCCGAAGTTACCATCGTGAAGTTACAGAAATGCTCTCTTAAAATTTCGCTAGCATACAACCATCACCTTGAGCTCAGAATAAAGTTATAAAATATTCAATTTCTTACATCATTTTCTTTTTATAAAATATTCAATTTATAAAATATTCAATCTCATGATGGTAGTGAACTCTACATCGTTTTCTTTTTCCTTCCTTTCTCTTTCGTCCCCTACCTTTTCTTACTGTTCCTTTCTTTCTATTTTTTTCGGCTGGAGCACAGGCCATCAGTGGCGGAGTCACGTTTGACCAGGGGTGCAGCTGCACCCCCTGGAAATTATTTTTTCAAAAACGGCCATAAATATTATTTTTTTTTTCAGAAATGACCATGTATTTGAAATTTTTTTGCATAAATGACCATGTATTTGAATTTTTTTTATAAATGAACATCATTTCAAACCCCCTGGAAAAAACCGTAAATCTTGAACCCCTCTGGCGAGAATCCTGGATCCGCCACTGCAGGCCATGATCGTAACTGCAAACAAGTGCAGACGAGTCGAACATGAAAAATTGAGTCAAGATCGAACAAGCTGGTAAAGAACGAGTTCATAACGAGTTTTTGACGAGTCGAATACAGAAGAATCACGAGCTACGAATATTTTTGACACTCTAGACTATACATTAATTAATATTGTGCAAATTGTACTCAATTATTGAAGTTAAATATTAATATTTTTCAATTAACTATTATATAACATGTATGCTTCATTAACAAGTCGAGCTGGACATAGTTCAAAATTGACTCATTAACTTAGCGAACTGATCAGCTCATATCTTTGACAGTTCGAGCTGATAACGAACGAGTTCATAACGATTTTTTGACGAATCGACGCAGGCGAACTACGAGCTACGAATATTTCTTGCACCACTAATCGTAACGCAATTTACAGCCTCTTGATCTAAATCAAACGGATTAGATGCATTTAGGACACACGTGTTGATATGTCGCAACTCGGTACGGGCTTCCTGTCTCTGTGATTATAAGCGAGCTTGACCTGGCAACAAACTACGAAGACTTCCTAATTCCTATTTGCTTTAACCAAAAAGTCAGAACTACAACAAGAAAATTTGTTCATTATTTTATTTTTATTCCGTACTATTTTCTCGTATTCTTTATTCTTTTCTTCGCAAACTTATCCAGTTATCCTCTCTTTTTATTCGAATCCACCCACAACATATAAATAATTATCATATAATCAACTCAATTACTAAGAGCGGAAAATTTACAAAAGATTAAACTAACAAACGCAAGTCTTAAAAGAAGTAGCATTTGAATTGTCCAAATCACATACGACCTATATCTGCTTTATAAATTATAAGAGACATTTAACTAGATAATAACTGGGTGCTTAGTAATAAATAAGATTTTTTGTTCTTAATTATTATAAAATTTGACCTAAAGTCTCTTATAATATTTTTTTATTCGTCGGATTTTTCGAACTTGTACCTTTCACCGAAAAATGTTGCTATTCATGTCTATAAACTTGTTGGATAAGCATATTTAGTATTTCCATTTTGTAGGACCATGTTTATATAATAACTATTTTTTTATTGGTATAGTTGTTGTTTTTATTGTATGACCATGTTTATATAAACTGTAAATATGCTATAAGCTATTTGTAGCATAATTTCAACTGATGATATTGATAACATCCTTCAGTTAAAGTGAATTAAGAACAGTTTAAAACAGTTGATGTGGTGCATGCAATGACCAACTGTTTTAAAGTGAATTTAGAACTACCTTAATTTAGCTGCAATAATAGTTAAGTTCAGGGTGCATTTTGTAAAAGACTGTTAGTTAGTTCGCTTCTTCCCCAAGAAGCCCTCCTCTTTTTTCTTCATAAAAAGACTTGAGCAGCAACATTTTCTTTACCCAAAATCTCTTTCGTTTCTCATCTCTCTCCTTACAGAAGAGTAAAAAGGAAAAGGAAAAATGGCGAAGCTTCTGATCCTCTCAGTGCTTGTCCTGGCTTCAAGCCTTCTCGCCTCCGCCGTATCTGTCGAGTACTGCAGTAAGTTCCTCTTTAGAAAATTCTCTCTCTCTCATTTTTTTTTTCTTGATTTGGTTTTAATCGAACTGGAACTTGTCTTTTGGGTTAGATTTAGATATCACGTTAACGCTGAATTAAAATATTGCGATTTGCGAAGTCCTCTTGAAAGCTAATATATTCTTTGCTTATTGGTGGAACTCTTTGGATAAAGACATAAAGTAGAATTGATTCCGTCTAATTCTAAGATGCGATGTGGCAATTTGTAATTTTGAGTAAACCAATATATATCCTCCGTTTATAGCCTATTTGAGCGATTTAAAAAGAGAAATGGTTTTATGACCAATGGATATCTATTAACAGGTTTACTACATCTTTTCCCAATTTTCTCTGATTGTGGCCTAGATGTACTTGATCACATAGTGGCTTTTTTTTTTTTGTTTCATTTTTCATTCAGTCTTATAATGGTCTACCTATATTTTCACAGCGTAGTGACAAGTTTGCTGAAGTACTGCTGCATGTATTCAATACTTAATATCCCCATATTTTTTTTTTTTATTTCAGTACATCCTTGAATGAGTAGACTAATTAAACAACTATTAGTGAGTAATTTTGCAGACACTGATATTACTTGTCTTTTTTTACTAGTTTAACAAATAGTACATGATTTGTTCCTGTGATATTCGCAGAATTTACAGAAGTTCTGTTTGGCTTTCTACAGGTATAATTTAGTATTCCCAAATTATACCATAAGCCCAAAAATTTATCTCGTCAAAGTAATCCCAAAAAAATTGAATTCGTTCCATTTTTCAAAGAGTTGTAATATTTCCCAGCTCACCGTCGTTTTGCCATTCAGTTGGATTGTTGAAGTTGACTAGTAATTGCAAATTATCTGAGAGAAATGTGCAGTACTGCTACAGACCAACTCTGCTGCTCAACCAAAAAATAAATGATGTTTGGGTGGTTAATTGTGAAATCGATGTTTGGCTTGTGGAGTGAAAAAAAATGTATATATTTTTGTCTTGTGTATAATTCGGCTTGCAAAATTGGTATATTGTGCATATGGTTCATGTTTTGATTTTCTTGTTTGTTCATTTAAAGACCTTTTGAAGATTTTTAAGTACATTCAACATTTATGCACAGTTTTTGTGATACAAAAGTAAAGAGTATACGGTGTATCTGATTCTGTCAAGGATTTCAGCACCAAAATGAACTGTACATTCTGGCTTTGGTGCTTTCTTTTTTGTTGCCATGCCTGATGTTTTAAGCTACATGTGGCCTCTCAAGTAGTCTCAAACTTCGTGATTTACAAGCAACAAATCAAAATCGGATTTGTAATGACATAAAGATTTGACTTGTTCTTAGAAGTTACAGCAGTATGGTAATCCTGTGGAATTTAATTGTTTATTAGCAGTTTAGTGTTATTTTCTGACTTTTGAGTATTTGATATTACAGATAAACGGGCAAGTTATCCTGTTTCTGTCAGTTCAGTTGACATCATCCCAAATCCAGTTGTCCGTGGCGAGTCTGCTACCTTCAACATCTCAGCATCTACTGGTACCAAACATTAATAGTTTAATATCAGTATCATTTGTCTCTTGGTATATCTATTGTGTTTACACAATGTGATAATAATCTAATTATAAGCTTGCTATTATTAGTGGCTTGGTAATTGTGATATTGGTATGCTTCATTTGGGATATAATATTTCCTACTCAACTCTTACATAGCTGCTTTTTTTCTGTGCTAGAATTTGGGAAAATAAGTTGTCTTGCCCTAGTGTGTTCTGTAGAGTTATACCAGTTGCTAATGTATGTTATCTTGACAGCTTGCTTCTCCCAGATTGTTACTGTTATAATCATATTTCCTATTTGCAGATAAGAGCTTAACAGGTGGGAAGCTGGTGATAGATGTCAATTACTTCTTCTTCCACGTGCATCAGGAGACTCACGACCTTTGTGAAGAGACTTCCTGCCCTGCAACCGGCAATTTTGCTATAGCCCACCAGCAAACCTTGCCGTCCTACACCCCTCCTGTAAGAATTTCTTTTTATATACTGTTATTATCTGTACAGTTAGATGTACAGTAATACAAGTATCATGATGGCGTTACTATTATGTGCAGGATTAGACAAACAATATCTAGAGTGTTTTGTGTGTTTTGATGTGCCTAGATTTGTAGAACTGTTGTATATGTGATATGATGCAATTATGTTCCATCATATTATTTTATATTAATTTCTATATTTCATGATTTTTGTTCTTTCTACAGGGCTCTTACACGATTACAATGTCAATTCTAGATTCAAAGGGGAAGCAGCTTACATGCATCACCTTTGATTTCAGCATCGGATTTGTTGCTGATAGCTAGATGTGCAATCTTCTGCTTTGTATCAAAACTAATAGCAATGTAATAGTTATACTGTCGTTCCCTGTGTATGAACTGTCAGTACGCAAAAAAAAAAAAAAAAAATATAGTATGTAGAATATGTGTTGGGATAAAGCTGAATCTGTAAGTGGTGCTTGGACTTTATGTTACAACCTTCATTCCATATCCGACAAAATATCATATATTTAAGCGACTTGTTCTGATACATAACTTTCTTTTCAGGAGCTGATATTCAGATCCTCTGTTTATACCTTTGTCGATATGCACATGTTATTTTTGATCCGTCGTTATGCATGTTATTTTGCACTGAAAAATAATTATGTGTGTTAGATGAATTGTTATATATATTAAGTTTAAAAAAAGTTGATACGTTTATTCGTCTAACGTGCATAATTATTTTTCAGTACAAAAATAGCATACATACTGACTTGTTTAACACGCATAACAATTCGTCTAATATTCATAATGTTGATATCGATGAAGGCATCGGAGAACATTTTCTTTTTGTTGGGTCTGCAATTAAGGGTGCATGTCTTTGACAATTGTTTCTTTGTGGCAGTGCATTCCATTGTATCCATTGTCAGTTCCACAATTATTAGTTTTTTACTGCCAAATATGCTAAATTCTGTTCTTTACTGCCAGCCTGAGAACCTGTGATACATTACTGGTACGATCGTACATCTTAATGCCATCTGAAACTTACTGTTTCTTGCCTTCCTTCCAATTACCCTTCAGAACTACGTGCTATTTAGTGCACTGAAGAGCTTCCAATGACCCCTACGCGCTCAAATTATGTTCAGCACAGCACAACCAATTTATCTTTGCCATTCGTCAGCACTTCCTATATTTATGCAATCAAACTCGAGCACAATCCAATAACAAACATAGGAGAAGTAGGAAAGGATGGTCGAACAAATACACAAGTTTAATTGATAAAATTTGCTATTACTCTCTCTCATTAGAGTAGACGACAAACACTTGTGGTAGAACTACTGAGTACTGACAAACATAAAGTTTTAGTTTTGCTTTGTAAGAGGATATCTACTGAGTACTGACAAACATAAAGTTTTAGTTTTGCTTTGTAAGAGGATATCTACTGAGTACTGACAAATTTGACATTACTTCCTAAAATAGGTAATATTTTAAGCTTGGTATCAGAAATACCAAAATTATTTTATCTTGGCGAATAATAACTTCATTACTTTTTCTGTATATGTATGAAATTAATTCATTTTTTATCCGTTTCTTGTATTTTCAATTTCCTTTAAATTCTTAGTTCTGCACCAGAAAAATGTGGAACGAGCCTTTTAGGAAGTAACTTGGCCTTTCTGGTTCAGATTTCACAACCCTGATTAAAACAAAAGAAGAAAACTGAGATTAAGCATGCATGATGTAGACCAAATATTCCCCATCCATTTTATACACCGAAACTCAAAGAATTGTTCCTTGGATAAAGCTATGAAAGAATATTATTTTTTGGAAAATCATACCTTACTCAATTAGCTGGAATGTTTTTTAATATATTACTAAAGAGATCAGATAATTTAAACAATAAACAATCATATTGGGTTGTTATGTGATCCAGTTAACGCAATACATTCATTTTGATTTGTTAGTTCTTTTTTCTAGAATTATTTTATGTGTACACAATAATCAACCTTTCAGATAATGTATACAAGATAAATCTTTCATTTTTTATTTGATAGCTCCTGTTTTAGGAATCTTTTATTAGAAAAAGAGAAAACACTAGGATAATTTTTTTCTTTTTTTGAGGCAATTATGCTTGGGCAACACGAGGATATTGAGCGACTGTTATCAATATAGTCTGAGTAACGTAGGATTACAAAATTAGTTAAGAAAAGGGAGCCATGAACTAATACCTGAAATGGTATGGACTATGGACTTCATACCAGCAGCACATGTCCTAATGGTACCAGACTGTTTGTCTTTTTCAGAAATTTTTTCAGATTTTTCCTGTATACCGCATACAGCTACTTCTTACAAGGCCCGGTATTTATACAAAATTTTCTTTCGCATGATTAAGTTCTTTATTGAAAATTAGAGCTTATTTAGGTGCCTTGAGCAGGAGGTTAGGTTCCTGAAAAAAATGTCAAAATGTGCTAAATTGTCAGTTTGAAAATGATCCATCAGTATGCTGCATACTGGCATTTTGCAAGATATGACAGATCATATCAATTATAAATTATATCTTCTTATAAACTTAAAATAAGTACCAAATTCAATGAAATTATATGTTCATTAAATATTTTCTAAGGGATACAGAGCTACAAATCGTACCTTTTCAGAATGTACAATTTAGTTCTAGCAAGGAAAAACAAATTGTCAGATTCTCAGCTGATTCTCCTTGATTTTGTATATTTTTTTTAAAGAAAAGATAAAAGCAACAATGTTGAAAGTGTCCCGGTGACCCTTAGAAAAGTCACCTTGCAAAACTTGTTCTCCTACTTGTTTAATCATCATGATTTTATTTGAATATTGGATATAATATTGGTGGACTGTTCTGGCATTTTCTGAGGATTATCTAAATACTAAGTTGGACTTGGTATTAAATAGGTACTATTATTTTCTATAAACAAATGCTTTATTCAAAGGAAAATTTTCCTCCAATGGTAAACTATTTCACCTAGAAAGATATGACTACATTAGATAATTCATAATTCTTATTTGTCTATTATAAATAGAAGAATATCAAGCAAGGAGCTCTTGATCTCATGTCCAAATAAAGGAGATATTGAACTGAAGCATCCTGCCTTGTGCAACAACTAAAATGAGAACTTCTATGAATAATTGATTGTAGATTTTCTATTTTACTTTGTATATATGGTACAAGTCTTTTTTTGTACCAAGGATATTGTAATTTTCTTTCCTTTATGAAAACGGTGCCCTGACTTGGGGCTACTACAATAAAAATATTAATAATGAATTATTGTACATTTTTGTTAGATTTGTGGCTATACTAACTCCTTGAATGTAAACTCGAAACTTTTCGGGATTGGTGGTTTGACAAACTCTTGTAATTTTAAGAATTAAGAAAACTGTCTTTGTATTTAACATTAGCAAAATATGAGATATGATCCTGCACCAGTGTGTATCAGAGGAAACCAAATAAACCATTTTTTTTAAAATAAAGCTTAATTTGATTACAGAAAGTAGTGGAAGGCAAATCCAAATTAAAAACTATTTGATAATTAGACAGCCTTAATCTCCTTGGCGTAAGAGATATAAAATATGTGGGTCAAATAAACGCATAAAGAAAACTGTTTGTATAACTTTATTTATTTTATTTTCTTGAGAAAATACATTGTGATACTTCTTTATCCTTTCGTATCAATCAAAAAATTCCCACGTTAATAAAAATTTAATATTCAACATAAAAAAGTCTCCCCTTGAAACTATTCGTGCCAACCTTCACCTCATAAAAGTTGTTCCTTATAACATACAACAAGACACATCCCTCTCTTTTTTTCTCCCAGGTAACAGATCCATGGCAAACAAAAGTATAAAGGGATTCAAATCAAAGTTAATCAAATCCTGGAAATCATTTGGTACATTTGGAAGCCAGAAACATGGGAAAGTTAAACACATCGACACCAATGAGCCCGATGAAGATTCCTTGTTTGAGGTGACATTTGAATCGACACCAGCACCAACATATCGGCGCAAACTCATCGCCCCTCCACATATCACATCTTCAAATCTAAACCCTAAGAAGCCACCAAACCATCCATTGCACCGTAAAACCACTTCAACCCTAGAAAATCTCCTCACCTCAGATGATCCATTAAGACCCTTTGAAGAAAAGTGCCCTCCAAATGGTCAAAATTCAATTGTTCTATACACCACAAGTTTACGTGGAATCAGAAGAACATTTGAGGATTGTATCAAGGTGAAGTCTTTATTAGAGAACTTGAACGTGCATTTTCATGAAAGGGACATATCCATGGATTTGGGGTATAGAGAGGAACTATGGGATGTGTTAGGATGGAGAGCTACACCACCTAGGTTGTTTATACAAGGAAAATATATCGGTGGGGCCGAGGTTACACTTGGTTTGCATGAGCAAGATAGGCTTTTGCCTTTGTTGAGGTGGGTACCAAAGAAGAAAATTGGGAAATGTGAGGGTTGCGGTAGCATGGGCTTCATTGTGTGCATTGAGTGCCATGGAAACAAGAAGATAATATATGATAAACATGGAGAAGACACAGCAAGTGAAAACTGCATGACTTGTAATGAAAACGGACTTACTATTTGCCCTATCTGTAGCTAATCTGTATAATACTGTTATTTGGCATGTATAACCATATTCTGTGCTTCCTTGTAAGATTTTTGGTTCTAAATTCTTTTGAGTTATCGTGTACTAGTTGCATGATCGGAGGTTTGTTACTCCTCATTTTAATTATTTATATATATTTTTATTGTTCTTCTATGCATGGTAATGATAATGTGTCTCTACAAAGGGAATCAATGTTTTATTGTTCTTAGAAAGGACACCAAGTTTCCCAAATCTGTAAGTGCAATTGTGCAGAGATTAATTGCAACCTGACTTGATGGAGATCCTTTTTCCTTCTCCAGCTTCAGCCATAAAATTTCAAATTATCATGGTCGGTCTAGTTATATGAAATAGATCGAGAAGGCACAGTTGTCAAACGAGTCTATTTTGTGATGGAATGAGCTTTAAAAAAAAGAACCATTTTGTTCTTCCTTTTACATAAAATTAAGGTTACATAAAATTAAGCTTATAATACCCTTTTAAGTTTATTACTTGTTTCGTTTCGTCGTGCTTGCATTATTTCTATTGTGCTTCGACTTTGACGATGGTGATTATTTTGTGAGGGTAGGTTAGAAGAATAGAATTGGTCGAAGTTCAATTAGTTCCACAAATTAATTTATTCTGGTAGGCCTTTTAATTTGCACTGAAAAAAAGACTATTGGAGAATAAATTGAGAACAATTGGGCAGAGTATCAATAATTTTTTTTTTTTTTTTTTTGTTCCTTTCCTTCAAAACCTTCATTATAAAGCGACCACTCGAGAGACAGATATTGAGGGGCTGAACTAGACATTTCAAAATTCATCCAAAACAGGAATCTCATGACCATTAATAATACATCGATTCCTAACTACCAGTAAATAACAACTCAGACTTCACAACAGAAGAATCTCGTCAACAACACTTACATGCCTGCGGATTCAGATAACTTAAAGATACAACAACACTAACTCGCAGATTGATGCAAATATTATCAAAATACAAAAGGTCACTAGATCTCGATGTCAATGACTATTAAAAGTCAGGTTCAATTCATACTACATTAATAATACACATAAAATTAGTAAGCCATCAATAGTTGTTCCCATTGATGCTAAACCCCTCGTATGGGCCCGCTTCTGTACCTATGTTATTCTCAAGTAGAGTAGCATCAACACCTGCAGGTTCATCAGGTTTGGCACCATTGTTCTCCTTATTCACGAGTGGAGCAGCATCAGGGCCTGCAGGTTTGGCATCAGACCCCTCATGTGGACCCACCTCTGCAGCTACATTATTCTCACCTGAAGCAGCATCAGGGCCCACAGGGTCACCACTTTTGGCTTCATTATCCTCTTCAACTTTTCCTTCTGGTTTATTTTCAGGCACAACAGTATCTGCTGCAGGGTTTACAGTCTCGCCTGCTTCTTCAACTGGCTCCGCATCCTTCATCTCAGTATCGCCGGCCTTATCGTATATTGGTTTTGCATCAGCCTCCTTTTCTTTTGCCTCTGAGTCCTTTTCTTCTTGCTCTTCCTTATTCTCGTCCGTTGGCTCTGCATCCTCTTCTTTTCCCCCTGTGTCCTTCTCTTCTTGTTCATCCATTTTCTTCTCTGACGATGGCTTCCTACTGCGTTTTTTCTTCGGTGGTTCATCCTCTGGGGACTCTGTTGCTTTTGCTTTCTCAGTTATCCTGACAGAGCGTCTTGGGGTCTCTCCTGTAGAGAAAGTTATTAACAATGATACTGTGTCAAACACAACATGTGAGCATAGTTCCAAAAAATATCAGCTATACACCCCGCAACTCTCTTTCTTTTTCTTTTCCTTTTGTTAAGGTGAGCAGGGCAGATTATTTATCTAGCTTTCATACTTGAACGTGAGCAAGGTAAATAATTAGTTCAGATGTTCATTTAAACAAAAGCTTCATAAAGTGAGTGCACCAAACTTAAGAGAATCAGTATAGACCTTTTATGACCTGTACTAGGTAGAAGTAGAACATGACCTCAAAGCAGACAATCTCATGAAAGTGAGTGTGTGCGTGCACAGTATGGACCTTTATGTGACCTGTACTAGGTAATAGAAGTAGAACATGAATTTAAGAGAACAATCTTGTGAAAGTGAGTGCATGCGCGCACACACATACGTAGGGACTGAGTGAGAGAGAGAGAGAGAGGGAGAGAGAGAGAGAGAGAGAGGGGGGAGAGAGAGAGTACCAGTGCTCCAGTCAAACTCGGATGAAGCAGGGCCACCAGGGTTTGACTTGAGATATTGGGTGAGTTGGCGCTTTGTTTTAATCTCCTCTCCACTAGGGGCAACAAATACCACATCACCACGTCCCGGGGTCCGCCCTTTTTTAGGTAAAACCTACAAGTTTCTTAAAATGAGCACTATGTTCAACAACAAGCTTAAAATTACCAGAAAACCTGAGGATTGCACTATATGATTTTGACTGTACTATCATTATGACAAAACCAGCCAATTTAGCAACAGGACATAAAAAAACTGGCATGTTGCACTGTATCAGAGCTTGCTAATTTTGTTAAGTACCCATAGTCCAGAGGGTTCTGTGGTATTTACACAGGATAGAGGAGTGAATTTAAATAGATAAGGAAAGAAACTTAGAGGAGTTATCTAGGGATTAAAAAACTAGCAACATCTAGCCATTTAAATCAGAGACCTTAAAATGCTTTATTGAAGATGTTGATAAACAACAGAACAGTTTTGGAAAATGTCAAAAAGAACAAACAAATACCCAAAATCCAAACTGATTGTTGACAGAGACTGTGGTCAGCATACTACTCTGGGTGACACATGCAGAGACTCATTTGAACTCTGTACAGAGAATTGAAGCATCATTGCCTTTGGCAACCAAATAATGAATAGGCATGAGGCTGAAGACAGATATTTCCAGGTTAAGGTTTTTCAACATCAGTTTTAGCTTCCTTTTCCTTTCTTTTCAAATTGTCATACATAAGGTTAGTGTGTGAAAAAATCGCTCGTCATTACTGCTTCCTTTTCTCAGGAAATTGGTCATCTTTGCATTTCTCAGGAAGAATTAATCAAAATAAATGAACATAAGTAACTACAGCCTCCATTAGCTGTTTTGCATACAGGTCAGGAAGCAATAAGGGCAAAGTTAAGGTATGTCTTTGAAAAATCTGCTGTCAGAGGGGTAGGTTATACTTTCGGTGTTCAGTATACCGAGCTTTGAGGGTCATGCAATGTTTCCCCCCCTATCTTGCAGGGTATTTGTGATATTCTGAATTTTTGTACGTACAACAGCTCTTTTGCTCTTAAATTCCAAGATTTCCAATTCAAGTAGACACGCAAAATTGGTCACCTAGAAATTTTCATCCTGTCTTGAGTTTTCAATTCTGAATCCTACTCTTGATTTCTACTTATTTCCAATTCCTGGAATTCTACTTATTTCTCTTTCCATATTTCAATACACTTGTTACAGTTCCTGCCCCCAAATTTCAATACGCAAAATTGGTCACCTTGAAATTTTCATCTGTCTTGAGTTTTCAATTCTGAATCCTACTCTTGATTTCTACTTATTTCCAATTCCTGGAATTCTACTTATTTCTCTTTTCATATTTCAATACACTTGTTACAGTTCCTGCGCCCAAATTTATTATCAACTTCAATTCTAACTACAGCGGATCTGCTAAATCCATTTTCGCCCATGGATAGAATAAATTCCAGTTCTAGCAATTTCGAAATTGGTTCACTCAAAGACAGAAATGACTTGTACAGACATTTAAATTTGTATGCCGAACCCATAAGCATCTTCAACTAATCAATAGTATTAAAGGTGTCTAGAAGACTAGAACCCATTAAATATTTTCTGTATAATTTATATGTACTGTTTTCCTCAAAACTATAAAATATTAACAGCCAGACTGTCAAACACAAACTATATCACAAACTGAGGCTAAATAAATAGATATTAATCGGAATGGTACTCTGTAACGAATTCGAAAAGATGACTAAAAAATTCTCAAAAAATCTCCTGGCGTGACTGTTGGTATTCACTAATTGTACTTCAGAAAAACACTAATTTGTACATATGAAATAAGAGCCTCTAGTAGCTCCCACTAACTATGGTACTTCAATTTGCTGTCCTGCAATTTCTTTGCTTCAAAATTTGTTCTTATTGAATGAATAACTTAGCCATACAAATAAATAGTTAAAATCAATTTTGCCAAAATCATATTCTAATCTTAGCAGAAGTGTAACTGAGATGAGCCCTACAAAGAAACCTCAGATCATCCATTGGATTATACTAGGGCAGCTTGCACGCAAGACACATAAGACTAGCAAAATATCTACATAGAAGAAATTTACTGAAAAATTGTAAACAAAGTTCCAACATAGGGTCTTTGTTTCTAGTAAGTTTTCATCCAACCAGCTCGCAGTAATTTCCCTAATTGCTCTGCAAGAACACCTGAACAACCAGTATCTACCAAACCCTAGACAGAGACTTAGACAAGCGAGCAGAGATCCGATAACACACAAAAAAAAAACCAAAATCGACTAAAATACAGTTCACAAAAGACACTAATTAGAATTAATTTAATCAATTTTAAAGAAAAAAAATGAGATTGAACCTTCTTCTTCCATCCAGAAGGGGCTGGAAGCTCAACCGACACTTCTCCTTCTGCTTCTTCTAACTTTTTCTCCGACGGAGACTGTTCTACAACTTTCGCCGCCTCAGTTGCCATGGCGAAAATTCTTTCGAGTTATATCTTCCCGCTCTCTCTCTCTCTCAATCCTCTGATTTTATTTCCTTCTCTGTGGGGGAAAACAGATATGAGAGAGAAAGAAAAGGACTGAGGGTTGGTGCTGTTAGTAAAGCAGATAATGAGGTCATTAACAAATATATTTTCATATGAACCCCTACAAAATGAAATAATACGCTCACTCAGCTCTAAGATGTAAAAAGATGTGTTTAACAAAAAGGAAAAAGAATTAGTTGTGTTATTCCTTTTGACAAGTTGAGTCATGCTTATTATTTGATTTTGTTAATACATGTAGTCACTATATTAGTTAATCATGTCTTTTTACTTTATTAATCTTACCTTGTTATTAAACAATGTTGCAAATGAATAAGAAAATTATACATTTTGTTACTAAAAAATATAGAAATTTAATAACAATACATAGGCATTGCAACTATCTGTATAAAATTGGAGCTTCAAATAATTTAGCCAAAATTCTTGCTTACAATTTGTACTATTTTTGTCTCAAATTTTAGAGGGAAAAATAAACATTTTATTTTCCTTCTCTTTTGAACTATAGCAGTTTAGATGACAAATATAATTATTTTAATATAACTTCAACATTATTTTGTACTATTAAATTATAATATCAGAAATTCAGAATACTTATTAAAAAATTAAAGTTGGCCTAAGAGAAAAGGAAAAGGTATCACACTTCAATAAAGCGATGAATTCAAAATCTGAGATCTGAACGGACTTGTATGCATATATAACTTTTTGTAGGGTTCAAGTGTAAAATGGAAAGAAACTGAATTTGGATGACGTTCTTAAAACCCACGAGAACCTCACGACCTGCAGTCAGATTGGTTCTCTGTATGCTCTTGGATCACTGAACCAAGAATATATCCAACGACATAACCCCACAAGTCATCGACATAATCCGCAACTACAACCATACACCAGAAATATCCATTCGTTTTCACGCGCTGCCACTCGACACCGCAATCGCCGCGACTCAAACGCGGGCGCGAAAGATCCAAAAAAACCAGATTTAAACTTGGAGTTCGCGTCCGGTTCGTCTTTTTTTCAAATCTAACGGCTTTCAAACGGGATAACAGTACGTACGTGGGGGCATCGGATGGTTTGTGTCCGCACTTCGAAGAAAAAGAAAACACGGGTGGATCGGACACGTGGCGGCACTCCGCTGCTCCGTGGGGTGAGTTCCTGTTCTGTTTTCCGAAGCGAATTTTAAGGATTGTTCAGGAAAAATATCGTACATAGTTGGTTATTACTGCATTTGCATCAATTTAGCCATGCGTGCATCGGTGCATGTGGTAAATATTGTAAAATTCGATGATGCCATTACGGCTCAAAGGAGAATTAATTTTAGAACATATTCGGTCTCATCCCATTTATTGAATTTGAGTAAGTTTAGATGGAAGCTGTTCTTCTACCGCGCAGCACCGAGAGATTGTTCAAATTTTCTGCGCTGTAAGTTACGGACGGTCCAGATTTGATTCAGGGAGTCTGATATTATAAAGTTTAGTTTGCACGAATCTCGATGCAAATCAAAGACTAAAATTTGCTACGCAACACGTACAGTATTTTTGTTGCGCGGTAGAAGATCTCATTTCAGTTTAGATGGTGCCAAATATACTGCTCAAAAGCGTATTACTTTAGTTTTACAACATGTTCGGTACCATATCATCTCTTGAATTTGGGTAAGTGTTTCACTATAATTGATTAAAAAAATTCCTTGTGTATAGCGGCCTAATTTTTACGTTGGATTTTGGTGCGACTTTTCTATTTAATTTTCATGTATGCATAATTTGGGGAGAACTTTTGTTTCAGTCATATTTTTTTGAGGAAAAAATTCCATCTCATCTCTTGATTTTTTTCAGTCATGTTTAATATTTTCTTTCTCATGAGCTCTCTTTTATTCATATTATTTGTCAAAATTTTGATGGACAACACAAAAACTGAGCGCAAGAGTTAAATTCACTAATACAACATAAATGATATTTAGCAATCTCCATAAAATAACGATTACTGAAGAAATTCTTAAGGTGTCTCTCTCTAGCAGATCTCTTTTTTTTTCCTTCCCACTCTTTCCCTCTCCTAGTCGCCTTCACGCCTGATCGCTTGTAGGAAATTATAATCTGAGAAGAGAATGAAAAGGCAAATATTGCATTGCATTTCTTATAGTTCACTTCTACATTTACAACAACATGGCTATTTATAACCAAATATCAAACTAATAGCCTAACGGCTATTTTTTCCAACGGTCCTTTGGACCTTTTATTTCAAACGGTCATATGACCGACCGTTACTTTTCAACATCCCCCTCAAGTTAGGATTATAAATATCAATTAAGTCTAACTTGATTACATTATCGTTAAATAATTTTGGCTCTAATCCTTTTGTGAAGATATTGGCCAATTGGTCTTGACTCTTCACGTAGGGAGTCTCGATATCTTTTACTTGCACCTTTTCTCGTATGAAATGACAATCAACTTCAATATGTTTTGTTCTTTCGTGAAATACAGTATTTGAAGCAATGTGTCTTGCTGCATTATTATCGCAATACATCTTCATTGGACCTTTGATTGAAAAAATTAATTCTTCAAGTAATTGTTCGATCCAAGTGAGCTCGCTTGCGGTGGATGTCATGGCTCGATATTCTGCTTCTGTGCTTGATCGTGCCACGACATTTTGCTTCTTGCTTTTCATGTGATCATGTTTCCGCCTACAAATGTGCAATAGCCGATCGTTGATTTTCTGTCAAAGCTTCCAGCCCAATCTGAATCGGAATAGCCACATACTATGTTAGAATTATTATTTTTCATCCATATACCATTTTCGGGTGATTTCTTTAAATATCTCAAAATTCTATCAATTCCATCAAGGTGGAGTTTTCTTAGTGCATGCATGAATTTGCTTACTTGACCTACGACATATGATATGCCGAGTCTTGTTACCGTTAGGTAAATCAACTTGCCTACAAGTCTTTCGTATTAGGTAATATCAACTAACGGTTTACCATCCTCCTAATTTAATTTACCATTGCTATCAATAGGGGTAGATATCGGTTTGCCCCCTAATTTTTCTGTTTCTTTCAACAAGTCCAAGGTATATTTTCTTTGTGAAATAAAGAGACATTTGGTAGAGTGTGCAATTTCAATTCCTAAAAAATATTTTAAACGACCAAAGTCTTTTATTTCAAATTTTTCTTTCAAACATTTTTTATTTTGTTATTTTTTCACAATTGTTTTCGGTAACTATGATATCATCAACATATATAAAAACAATGGTTGTATCTCCATGCTCATGTTTTGAAAACAATGAGTTATCGGATTGACTTACTCTAAACTCGCAATTAATTAAAAAATGAGATAGTTTGTCATACCATGCTCTTGGAGATTGCTTGAGAGCATAAATAGCTTTCTTTAACTTACAAGCTAAATTAGTATCATATTTTTTTTTATGGCCCGGTGGTAGGGACATTTATACTTCTTCTTCAAGTGTCCCTTGAAGAAAAGCATTTTTTACATCCATTTGATATAGACTCCAACCATTATTTATTGCTACGGATAATAAAATATGTATGGTATTCATCTTTGCAACCAGTGTAAAGATTTCTTGGTAATCAATACCGTATGTTTGGGTATAACCTTTGGCAACTAATCTTGCCTTATACCGTTCAATGGTACCATCACTATTGTATTTTATTTTATAAACCCATTTGCAACCAACGGGTTTTTTTTTTGGGGCAATTGAACAATTGTCCAAGTATCATTTTTTTCTAAGACACATAACTCTTCTTTCATGGCCTTAGTCCAAGTTGGATTCTTTTTTGCTTCGTCAAAATTTTTTGGTTCTTCATTTTTGGTTATTGCTCTTAAGAAAGTGCGATGGTTATTGCTTATTTTATCGTATGAAACATAATTTTGGATGAGATATTGAACCTTGTAGGTTACAAAGTCTTGTAACCTAGTAGATGGCTTGTGTTGGCGGTTTGATCTTCTTAAGGGGGGTTCTTCTCCAATATTTGTATCATCTTCCATTTATTCCTGGTCTTCTTCATTTTCATCTTGAGAAATGTTTTCCCCCTCACTTGTGTCTTCTTGATTTGAATTTTTTGTTTCTTCTTGCACATTCGTATCTTCAACTCTTCTTGATATATCTAATTCATACACAATTGGAGACAGAAAAAATTTGGTCTGATTTATTGGTCTCACCATTGTTACAACAAGCCTTTTGATAAAAGGGTTCATTTTCTCGAAATGTTACATCTCGAGAGACATAGAATTTTTTATTAATCGGATCATAACATTTATAACCCTTCTTGCTTGAAGAATATCTAAGAAATATAGTTTTTATAGCGGTTTTGTCCAACTTGTCAATTCTTTGTGTGTGAACAAAACATGTGCACCCAAATACTCTTAAGTGGTTTATGATCAATTTTCTTTTGTACAAAATTTCCAAGGGGCTTTGGTAATTAAGAATTAAGCTAGGTAGTCTATTTATTAAGTATGTAGCGGTAAAAATCGCTTCCGACCAAAATGGTTTTGGAACATTATTATTAAATAAAAGAGATCTAGCTACTTCTAATATGTGTCTATTTTTTCTTTTATATGCTTCACACTAAAAGCTGATCATAAAATCCCCCCCCCCCCGATTAGAGAGTACTAGCTAGTCAATTCAAAATCATCCTCAGATCACTTTCAAAATCAACAAAGATCAATTATTTGGATTAAGAACAACACATTAGTGAGAGAAAGGAACAAAGCTATTTCAAGAAGATCGATCTTGTATATAACATCGCTAAATCGTTATTGATTCTCAACGCTTCTATAACGTTTTTTACATGCTCACACAATAATTGCTACAACGTTGCTACAATGCTCACTCAGTAAAACTGCTCATTTTTTCTTTGAAAATTTCTAACCATTTCAAAAGATACGGATTCTATGTGACTATGTGTTGCGTAGAGGAACAAGTTAAAAAAAATGATATGTTTGAATATTTAATATATGGTCTAACTACGAAGTTAAGTTTATTTACAAAGAACTAATTAAGAGTTCATCTGAATTTTGATGAAAACTTAAGATGTCGAAATTCATTATATTGAATTTCAAAGAGTATCTCAAATTTTATAAAAGCTCATATTATGAAATTTTCGGAGAATTGCCATAATTTTTGCCACTAAAGAAAAAAAAAGAGTGAAAGAAAAAACTTCAAATCAGTAATCATCACTTCTGAATTTTTTTTAAAAAAAATCAGTCTTACGTTTCAGCTTGAAGATATATGCTCTTCAACCGTAATTTTTTTAACAATTAAAATAACAGACGAAATTAAAGAAGTGAGATAATGGCAGTGAAAATTATGCAATTGGGATCTACGCAATCAAGGGATGTGTTTCATCACCTCCCTACGACTCTCTCACTTCAGATGCCATACGCAGATGCTGCATGCGTAGCACCCCATGATATGCAAATACTGGGTGCGTTTCATTCCTAACTCTCTCACTTCAGAACCCTCGGATTCCGTTCTCATTAAATTTAAAAAATAAGATGGAATGAAGAAGGCTCCTGCGTAGGTAGCTTTGATACGCAACCAACGGGTGCGTAACACACCCTCTGTTTAAAAAAAAAATTCCTGTGGTATGCAGAGGAGGCCTGCGTATCAGCCTAGGATACGCGTCTCTCTCCTGTGTAGCACCTTATATCCTTATTTCTGCCGCCCGTCCCTTTCTTCCCCATTTCTCTTCTTCTCTTCCCTTTCTTCCCTCTCCTCTGCGTTCCACTCCTCTGCGTAGCCAACTAGGTATTTTTCGGTTCTCTTTAAATTTAGATATAAATATAGTGTATAGATATAGTGTTTTTATTTTTGTAGTGTATTTATTTTTGTATTGTATATATTACTAGTATTTATGTATTTTTGTTAATATTTTATTTTTCTGAAAATATAAGTTATATTAGTGTATTGTTAATTTTAAATATTTGTAGTGCATGTACGTTTGTTAATTTTATGTGCATGCCCTAAAATTTAATTTAATTTAATGTAGAAATTGAAATATAAAACTTGTAACTCTAAGAAATTAGGAAATCCTAAGTTTATTAGTACATTAATGTGTAAATTAGTAAATTAGTTTATTTGTAAATATTAATGCATGTATATTATTGCATGTAGTTAGATTAATTTTTTCATGCATTTTCGTACTATATATTAAACTAATAATTCTTATATTATTGTGCAAAATAATGTAGGTACGACAAACATGGCACAAGGTGACGAGTACAATGAGTTAGGACGCGAACCTATTTCTTCGCTTCTGTGCATTCCGCGTTCCGCACACAAAGCATGGGACTTTGAGAACAATGTAAGTATACATTTATGTAAGTATACACTTCTCTGTGTTTTATTGACAGTAACTTAAGGGTTTAGGGTTATGGTTGTTATAAGCACTGGTTTGTGTATAATGCAGGCAGAGAATTATTTTGATACTCGGGTGCATAAGCCCGTTATTAAATATGACCCACGGTGTGCCCCCTACCTGAAAAAATTGGGTTTGTACGAGTTTGGCAGAATTGAACATGTCAATACCGACCCCAGACTTATTAGTGCTCTAAAGATATAACATATCAATCTAAAGAGTTCTATGGTTTAAGACCATGAGCTTCTTCTTGAACGCTTCTAAAGATATAACATATCAATCTCAAGGAACATAAATGTATAATAACATTTAAAATCATAAACAATTCATAAATTCGTTATAAAAAAGATAACTTTCAAAACACACAACCTTCAGTCTCCCACTTGTTTTTAAAGTTTCTTATATGCATAAACTCTAAAAAGAGAGAACCCTTTCAATTTAGTTTTCAAGCCATTCTCCATGATCTTGTAGAATCATGGACTCGAAATGAATTTCGTTCTTGGCTTACGATAAAAGCGTTTTCAAGGAATCAGCTATGTTGCTGTTTGTGTCTACCCATATTAATATAATTTTGCCTTTGTCTATAAAGTCTCGAGTCACGAAGTACTCTCTATCATGTACTTTGTCTTATGATGTGATATTGGCTCCTTGATTTGCATAATAGATGCACTATTGTAGCAAAACAACTCCAAGTATCCTTCACAGGACAAGACATCACTAAGTTTCTTAGGATACTTCTTTATCCATTCTTCTTTGCTTGCCTCTGCGGCCGCCATGACTTCCGCTGAGGTGATTGAGTTTGTCATAGTTGATTACTTCCAACTATGCTAACTCACTTCACCACCAATCAGAAGAAGGACGTATTCAGATTGATCATCTGGATCAGTTATAAAACTAGCATCAGTGTAGTCTTCTACAATGAGCTCTCTTTGACCACCAGAGACAAGAAACTTATTCTTGGTCCTTTTTAGGTACCTAAGAATATTCTTGTCTGCAGTCCAATAATTAGGAGTAGATGAAGTCTAATGATGACTTGTCATTCTTAGAGCATACCCGACATCCAGTCTACAAGCCATAACATACATGATGCAATCTATGACTGATTCATAGGAAACATTCTTCATGCATTTTATGTCTTTGTGTGTTGTGACAAATTGTAACTTGCTAAATTGCACAACACTTTTATTGACACATTTTCCTTCTTGAAATTTCCCATACGGAATCCTTTGAAGCCATCCTCGTGGGCGGCTAGTGGAAGCACCTGTTTGACTAGTTCCTTAAAAAAAGAAATAAAACATGTAATAATTAGCAAATATTGTTCTCATTATACATTTTGGGAAATTGTGAAAGACAAAGGCCACATACCTGCTTGTGAAAGACAAAGGTCATGTTAAATCTCTTGGTCTTTCTCCTACCTTTTTTGACCAGTTTTTTGTCTGGTATTACTCTCTCACCTTCGTAAAGTGGCCAATCTTCTTCGCCACCAAAGATCTCAAAACGACCACCCCACGTAGCCACGAGACTAGCCACAGCGTACACCTCATTAGTAAACTCATTCGGTTCATAATTACGAAAAGCACATACTGCTAACACGTGAGAACATGCAATACGTGTATTTTGTGGCTTGCGACACTTGCATGTCGGTGGTGCACCCTGATTAACTGTAACACCATAAATTCTATCAGTTCGCCCTGTTCTGGTGACACGTTCACTTTTCGCGATTACCTGATATGTGCCTGCCACTATATCTACTACTACCACTTCAAGGCGCTGGGCCTTTTCTGCCCTTTTTTCAAGATTATTGGAGACTCTATTGGAGAACATTTGATTCCTGTTTGCTAGATTTCTTGCCAACACCTTTCTGGTGTTGAACCAATCTAGAAGTTTGTAGTATGTTGCAATTACAAGTGCACATATTGATCTCTGTCGAGCCTCTCTGAAAACATTGTGTAGTGATTCAAAACCATTACTGGTCATTACGCCCCATCTATCTCCCTTATCATAATGGATGGACCATGTTTCCGGATGCGTTACAGTTTCAGTGGACTCCTCTGATTCGTCATTCCTTCCAACAGTGTCAAAGAAGTTTCTACTTGGCTTATTCCAATTCTCAACCTGCTTCAAGTACTTATCGAAATTCCATTTTGCATTCTTCCTGCAACATTTCTTGAACTTTGACGCAGCCATGACGTTATGAAAAATTTTCAACATATTTTCTGCGATGTGTTGCGCACAATATCGGTAAACTGCTTCACCATTTGCCACATTCCAACCATACAAGGGACTGCGAAAAACAACTCGAATTGCCAGGTGGCGATCAGAAACAACACAGATTTTTTTCAAATCACCAATCACTTCAAATCTCAACCATCTCATAAACCATCCCCAATTCTCCAAATCTTCTTTCTCAACAATTCCAAATGCAAGAGGCATTAGCTGATTCTCAGCATCATATCCAATAGCAACAAGAAATCTCCCCATGTACCTCCCCCGAAGGTGTGATGCATCTATGCTGATAACTGGTCTCAAACGAGCGAATGTCTGGATACACGGTGCAAATGCCCATGCTGCATGCTTGAATAGACGATCATCGGGTCTAATTGTTAGATCAGTTGCAATTCTAGCTCTGCTTCCTGGATTTGATGAAACAATAGCATTCAGAAGACGTGGTAGTAGTGCGTAAGAACCTGACCAGCTACCGTAAACGTACCCAATAGCAATTTCTTTTCCACGCCATAATTTGTTATATTTTGGATGCACACCCGGAAAAACCTTTCTGATTAATGCCCTAACTTGTTTAATGGACATTGCGTTATCTTTCTCTACGTCTTCGCGAATAATATCCGCGATCAGCTTTGCAGTTAGCTGTGGATGGTCAATCCTGGCAGATATCGCCCTACATGTATGTAGGTTCGGGCATTTTACTATAGCCCACGGAGTGCCAATTGCTTTGGCATACAACCGTCAATCACAGTCTGGATCCTTACACTTTAATATGTATTTGGTGGTACTACTATCCACCACCACGAACACCCGATTCTTTTCGATGTGCCACTTCTGAAGAGCAAAAATAAGGTGATCCTTTGAAGTGAAGCTCATATTCTCTGTTATCTGACCATCAGCACATGGAAGAGCCTCGTATAAGGAGTAGTCTGCTGGACGAAAGCCTGATGTGTCATTCATGCTTCTGGTTGGATGTATTTCTCCCAAACCAATAAAAGGATTGTACTGCTCTCTGCGTCTAACTGCTACATCTACAATCTCTTCATCCTCATCATCCTCATTCCAAACTCCATCTATATTCTCTGACGAGGAACCCTCACTGTCACCTCGTTCTGCAATATAATTTTCGTCCTCATCGTCATCCTCATCATCATTACCAAGACCAAGATCCTCGAGATCTAGATCATCATCACCATCAACTAAACCAGTGCTACGGGATTGGTCACTGGTATTCGGGACACTAGAATTCAACCGAGATGCACTACTGCTACGGGGTTGGCTACCAGTTAAATTACGGGTGTCCGATATTGGTACCATTTTCACAAACAATTCAATAACGCTCATTTTGCTCACACACATTTCAGATGCTACTTTCCAAGAACTGTTATTATGGATTGGCATCAAATTGAAATAAAAATAACCTCCTTGTCCAATGTTCATACGACAATGAATTTCAACCGAGTACTGAGATTCTACGAACCCTAAACACTCACATAGAGTGCTTTTAAGACCTTCGTAAGTAGTAGATTAGTAATTTTGATGGTATCGTGTAATCTGCTCCAATTTGAGATTTTATTGTTTCGCCTCCATGAAAAATCACAATAGGAAATTTCTCCATTTCACTACAAATGTAATTGAATAAATTGAAATTTACTAAAGAATTAACGAATGTTACTAACAAATCTAATTGAAATAAGATTTTATATTACATACCTTACTGTGAAGAAACGTCACCAGATAAACAAAAGGAAGAAGATGTGAGTTTGTAGAATGAATTATTGATATGTGGGAAAAGTTATATACAGATACTGAAACGCAGCTGTTATCTACGTATCACAGCATCAATAATTCAGAAATCCCGCTCGTTTGATTAAAAAATTAAAAAAGGGCAACACAACAAGATACTGGAAACACAGCAAGATACGCAGTTTCTAGTTGCGTACATGTTTTTCCTCGTTTATTTTAATATTTGAACGTTTATTTTAATATTTGAAGGAATATTAAAAGAAATATAATACTTTCCAGCTTTGGTACGCATACAGCGATTGCGTATCATGGAAAGAGAGAGGGATGAAACGCAGATGCTGCCTGCGTAGCACATCTGGAAAGAGAGAGGGATGAAACGCACCCAGTATTTGCGTATCATGGAGTGCTACGCAGGCAGCATTTGCGTATGGCATCTGAAGTGAGAGAGTCCGTAGGGAGGTGATGAAATGCATCCCTTGATTGCGTAGATCCCAATTGCATAATTTCCACTGCCATTATCTCACTTCTTTAATTTTGTCTGTTATTTTAATTGTTTAAAAAAATTACGACTCTTCAAAATTATAAGTTTTAACATTTTTTGTTAATTATTTAAGAGCTGATACGTAAATATCAATATAGATATTGTCTATCAATACCTATGTTATTATTCACATTTAGTTGAGTTATTATACACATTATTTGAGTTATTATGCATGTTATTTTTTGTACTGAAATAATTATGCATGTTATTTTTTGTACTGAAATAGTTATGCATGCTATTTGAGTTATATGCACATTATTTTGTTAACATGCATAATAATTTTTTCAATACAAAAATAACATGAAATAACATTCATAATAACTCAAATAATGTGTATAGTAACTCAACTAAATGTGCATAATAACATCAGTATCGATAATCGGTATCAATATTGATATCTACAGAACATTTTCTTAATTATTTTATAAGAATTGTGTATTCTTGAGTTATAGACTTATAGTTTGATAATACAATATATTATAACTAAACGTACGTATTTTTATATCATATCGTTATCCGTTTGAGCCTTTGAGGAGAGACTTAACATTTTCGTAGAGGTTTCGTGAATGTGGGTTTATGGATATCCTTTTTTTTTCAATTCTAACTGAACTTCAATATCTTTATTTTATGTTTTTTTTATATCCGGTACATACGTATAATTTAACCTCAGATTTTTTATTCAAAATTTCGCCTTGACCTAATACTTGTAAAACAATAATTATTGATTTAATTTTATATTTTTCATTATTAATAAAGAGAAAATATTTATATTCCCGACCTTCCATCTCCGGCATTTTTTATTTTTTTGTCTTATTATTATTTTGTATTGTTCTTTTTGAATATTTTTCTAGTGTTAAGACTAACATTCAAGGTGTTCATATTAATTTTACTAGTGTTTATATCAATTTCACTGGTGTTCATTCTAACTTCATAGATGTTCATACTACTTTCGATGTGTTCATACCAACTTCCCTAGTGTTTATACTAACTTTTCGTGGTGTTCAGACACTATTTGATTTTCATCATTTTTCTAGTGTTCATACTAACAATCCAAGATGCTTATACTAAATTTCGTGATATTCATATTAATTTTTATGTTATTTGGACTATCTGATTTTTATGCTAATTGTGCATTTATCCATAACTTTTTAACATGTTCATACTAAATTCGCATGCTAGTATGAGCACTTGTTTCAACTAATATGAATATCTTGTTTATTTAGTCTGCACGTCATTCTGTGCAAAACAGATTTGAAACTAATATAAACTCCCTTCAACTAATTTGAATACATGTTTTATTTAGTTTGCGCACGTATTTGTTTAGTCTGCACACCATTCTGTACAAATCATACTTGAAACAACTAATATGAACATATTTTACAACTAGTCTGAACATCTATTTTATTTAGTCTGCATACATGTTTTATATAGTCTGCACACATGTTTTATTTAGTCTGTATCTTATTCTGTTGATAACGTGTAAGATAGAAACGTTCAGAAGAGTTCGCACAATCTAACTTTTTGTTTTTATTCGTACTTAACTATTTGATTTAAAAAAATTTAAAAAACCAGAAGTGAATAACAAACATCGGAAAACTGCCACCAATTAATAAATAACAATTAATAAATAACATACCCTATGATAAAAAGTTTTACGTCATCTTGAATCCAACAGCATGTGGGATCGTAAATCCGTGCTTGCTTTTCTGCTTGTTTCGATCTGGACCGTTCAAAACTCATCTAACAGTCAAAACATCTTCCACCTGAATCAAATCACAGCCGTCCGTGACGATCGAGCGGTCAGATCGAAGACAAGCAGGAAAGCAAGCAGTGATTTACGAGCAGCAGATTCGGAGCCCAGCATGTGACCCAGGACAGGGAATGAGCATCCCATCCTTACCTCACGTGATGGCATAACCAGACCAGGCTAGCGGAATATTCCTTGGTTGGTTTCTAAAGTTCCTATAAGATCCATTGTAACGTTACATTTTCATTGTTTCAATAAAGTGTAATAATCATAAGCTGTTGTCAAAAGATAACAAATTGTAATATTCTTTTTTTTTAAATACAAATTGTCTGAATTCTTTTATTTATATTATTATTATTATTAGGCAAAAAATTTGTACACCAAAAGATGGTACACTGGGTACTCTAATCCATCTGGATCGTTCAATTCATCGAGATCGGTGAAACGCGATTCACTTTAACTTTTGCTACGTTTTTAAGAAATTATTTTTCACCAATCTCGATAAATTGAACGGTCAAGATGAACCAGAATATTCAGTGTACCCGTCTTTTAGAGTACCCAAGTTTTTGCATTATTATTATTATTATTATTATTATTATTATTATTATTATTATTATTATTATTATTATTATTATTATTATTACTATTATTATTATTATGAGTGATATTACTCTGCTTGTGCAAGCAGAAGCTCTATCGTGCTTACGATCACATATCTAAAATTTCAAAGTGTAAATGACTGATTCGAATCGTTAAAAAGATTGTCTATACTAAAATCTACGTAGGGACCAAAAATATTCATTTTATAATTTTTTAACTGTTTATCATATCAATGAAAATTTCATTGATCTAACAATTTACAGACCTCTCAGATTATTGAATTTATAACCCACCATATAAAATAGTAAATAGAATCTAAAAAAGTTAAACTTTGGTTCCTATATAGATTTTAGTATGGACAATTTTTCTAATGGTTCGAATCGATCGTTTTCAATTTGAAATTCGAAATATGTATCGCAAGCACAAGCTGCATGAAACTTGCATAGACACCGTAATATCACTCTATTATTATCATATTATTATTATTATTACCATATAAAACATTACTAATATAATATGTATTGGACGTTCTATACACTTTTAAGCCTTTGATTTTTCTTGAGATTCCCGCTACATGAATCTCAAAGACATATGTATACTTTTATCAGTAAAAGTATTTGTACTTGATAAAAAAAAATATATCAAATGCTATTAAAATTAAAATTTGAAAGTAATATTTTATTTCTTCGTAAATTGTTTAAATTAAATCTTTTTATCATTTAAAAAATACTAAATAATCTATGTATTAGATATAAAATCTTTATAATCTCGATATGCACAAGTACAACATATATATTGAACATAAATATTTTTTGCTGCAAGAGATGTTGAACACCAGATGCAAAAATAATTTCTCTTAATTTATAAAAAAAATGATTAGAAGCTTAGCAGCTTTAAGAATGATAAATTAATCACCTTTGTCGATAGTAAGTAAGCTTCATTTTTTTTTGGTAAAATATCGTCGGAAAAGTAAGGCTCATTTTATTTCGAGGGGCGGAGTCATAATTTCGGATAAAGATGAATAAGAATTTTTGACAAACTATATTATTTTAGTTATTTTGAAATATATGTATATTTTTGCAAATGTTATTTAAAACAAGATAATTACATAGATATATTTTGAATAAAATTTCATGATGGAGATAATTACGCAATTAAAGTACATTTTTGTAAAAAAAATTCAAAAGTTGCATGAAATTGAAATCTTCTTTTTGAATTTTTTTTTGTGGCCAGCTTCGCCCCTGTTTTCCAGCACAAATAATTTGACCACATATCGTCACCCAAAATCTGTTGGCTCCAATCAAAATATCTCCGGGTCGGTTTATTAATTAAGATCCAATAAAATAGCTGCATAATATAATACTAGTAATCGTACTCTGCACAGATAATATAGACAAAAATATCATCTGCATATTAATACATATTAATAATCACCGTTTTATAATAAAAAATATATATTATAAGAATATATATAATTCATAAGTTAATATATCAAAAATGGATGAGTGACCTAGTGGTTAAGTGCTTGGGAGGTGTTAGACTTGACCCAAGTTCAAACCCCATTGCCTACATTATTTATAGGAACTTTTACTTTAATCATAAATTCTATTGGATCTTCTGTGGCAAATCCTTGAGAACAGTTGTGTTGAAATTCGAAATTTACTTGAGAACACTGCAGATGGAATTTGATCAGGACCCTTGAGTGTTTTGTCATTCAAGCTCCTTAATAAGAAGGAGAGATTCCATGTATTTGACTTCTTCCTTCTTTCTAGGGACTCGAATTTGCAGTAGCGCGCAGTCCGAATCGATCGTCAATTTCACGATCGATCGCCAGCGATGAAAATAGAGGATCTTTATACTTTAGCACGAATTTTGATGCAATCAGTGAAAATCGAACGGTCCAAATGTTGCGCTACACCATCCCGTGCATCACCAGATCTGATTCCTCTTTCTAGCTTCTCGGTTCTTTGTTTTTCAGTATTAGCATTAATCAAGTCTTAAGCTTATGGTAACAAATTTTATGCAAAGATCAACAATTTTGATCAACCAAATAATTTTGAAAGCAAACTCTTCACAAGTTTGAAAGCGAAAAAAATAATTAACAGTACTGAAGAAAAAATTGAGTAAAATTTCTTACACAATTCCTAGATTTTTTTTGACAAAATAAAATTAAGTCATTCAAATGTTAAATTAATTTAAAGGATTTTGCTATGGTGTTCTATTTATAAGTTTTTGTTATGGTGTTTTTCAACCTTCGCAACCGTTTGATTTTTTATATTTAATATGTAACATTATTCGTCAGAACTCAATAGACAAATATTAACATTACGTTCACTACTAATTTGTTTCTTTAAAATGTCGGTATTTGATAATAATGAAATAATTAGATGAAGAGCATTAAATAAGAACACTAATTGCCTTCATGAATTATATTAAATAATTAAATTGTCTTCACTTGGAATATGAAAAGTGCTGTAGTAACAGTAAAAAATATCAAAATAAAAAATTAAAGAATATGGTCATTTAATTAAATAAGCTTGGCAAAAAATTGGTACTCCAAAAGATGTGTATATTAGATACTCTAGTGCATCTGAGCAGTTCAACTCATCGAAATTAGTAAAAAATAATTCATTTTAACTTTTGTGTTTTTCAAATAATCATTTTTTACTAATTTCGATGAATTGAACGACTCATATAGACTAAAGTATCTAGTGTACACATCTTTTGAAATATCCAAATTTTTGCCAATAAGCTTTATATATCAAAGCACTCAAATTACCAATATTTCAACTTATCAAATATTCTTATTTTCCTCTGTCTATACACCAATAATTCAACTTCTAACTAACATTTTTTTTCTTTCTATTCTTTTCTCGTCACCTTGATTTGTTCATTCTTGTTAAATTAGTAATAAATCTAGTAGCAACTTAACTATTACTCTATTGAGAGGTTAATAAATGCATAATGTCCTGAAGCTTTGAAAAAATAGATCAAGCAACTTAAATAATACAAAAAAGAAGTCATTTCTTTGTTTCTTTCCAAAACAACAATCTTAAAATTAAACATTATTGTTGAAAGAAAAACATTATTGTAGCAAGAAATTAATTATGTAGCACTCAGCCATATTTCCAACTTAGTTTTATATATCCAATATGAACTATAATTTTGACTGTAATATATTTCTGCTAGTTTCTTCCAAACAAAGATTGTACCATTTATTTATGGATTAAACCATGCTTAGAAAATTCCGTAGTCGTTACAGATGAGGAAAATATTGTCATTTTGGTGCTTGTTATCATTTTTTCTCAAGCACAGTTCCATCTGAGAAAAAGTCAAAATGAAAAACAAGAAGGAATTTGAAAACAAACAAACAAACTAAAAACAAATACAGAAAAGGAACAGAGGAAAAACAAATAAGAGGAAACGAAACTCACCCCTTTCTGCCTCATTTCCTTGAGCACTACCCCATCTTCCTCTCTCCTTCTCCCTCCTTCGCTCTCTCTCTAGATTACAATCTCTCTCTTCACCTGGAAATGGCGACCGCCGCTGCGGCCTCCGCCGCGACGGACGCCGTCTCCACCTCGGAACATTCTACATCCTTCGACAACGACCGTATCTATCTCGTGCCTTATAGGTACGAGTTTCCCCTCTCTTATCTTTTCTCACTATCCGCAACTTGAAGCTATGTAGGTGTTGCGTTTAGCTAATCCGTTGTTAGAGGTCAAATAGTGAGCTAGCGCCGCATTTCTTCCAATTAGCACGCTTGTCTGAGGTGGTGTTCCAGCCAGATCTAAGGAGTTCTGATTTGTTTGGTTGAGAGTACTAATAAACTAATTGTGCACATTGATCTTCAACTTAGGAATTAGATTTGTAAGTATATCAGGCTCCTAGACGAGCTGGATAATTGAAATAACATTGGGTGGGGAGATTTATAGATAGTACGGTGGATCAGAAATTTAAGAATAGTACAATTTTAGTGTCACTCTTCTGAACCTTTTTGACCTGAGACCGGCACTATGGTGCACAAGTCTAGTTTTGGCTGGTTGCAATTGCACTAACCAGTTGATCTTTTTAGCTCGCTGGCGCTTTCTTTTTAACTCCTTTTTTGTTCAATTTCTTAATTAAAGTTGTCGGTGGTAAAATGCGAGTGTAACCGTATGTATGGTCAAATTTGGTTTGTTGCATTGTGCATGACGTACCAGTCTGCCATTAATATGTCTGCTGTGTGAGCATGTGGTATATGTCTCTTCATGGTGTATCTAGACTGAGTCTTCTTTTCTTTCACTTACTTTAGATGGTGGAGAGGGGCCCAAGAGTCAGTGACAGAGGATGTGGTGCGAGGGGTCCCATATGTTGCCACATCGACATCATCTTACTATGGAATTAGGATCATAAATAATTTGTTGGGTTCGGATCTTGCGTTCCACCTTAGACGTGCTTACGACGACACTTGGCAACATGAGAGTGGCCCAGAAGAGCCCTGCTTTAGTCGGGACTATGCATTGATTCGATATGATTTGTGGTCCCGCGCGCTCAAGTGGTCAGTATACTAGTATTAGTGATTTTTTTACATCAGATTTTTAAAATACAATAACCATTTTCCTTTTTATAATTTCTTTTGGGAAATGTTAAAGTGCTATTTTAATAAGCAAAATTGGAAGGGGAGTGGGGAGTACAATTGCTATTTGCACCTATAAATGATCCTCGTAATAACATGGAAACGTACAAAAATAATTGTCCGCAATAATCCCATTAATCTTCTCTGGCTGTCAAGTTCTGACAATTCTGCACCTTGTATTTCTCAACTTCACAAATGTAGAACAATAATTTGCTGAAGCAACTCCTACTCAGGTACTTGACAAAATTTCATCGCAATATTGCAAACACAGCTGTTACTTTTCCAGAGTACAATGTTTAATCTAGTTCACACTATTTGTTCCTATTTCTAAAGCTTATTTCTTCAGTTTACAATATAATTTTGTGCCTATAAACTGTCAGGTATGATAATTCTGGTTTGATACCAAGAAGTGCAAGGAGAAGTAGTGCCGACGAGGAAGGAAGTTCATTGGATATTTATCCATTGATACTAAGGGTCTCTGTTATGCAAGAAATCAACATGACTATAAAGATTAGCAAGAAGGTTTGTTTTTCAAACTTTTTATGCCTTTTTTGTATTTTTTGTGGATATGAAAATCTAGCTTAAGAAGAATCACAAGCTAACAGTAGTTATCTAATGTTGTTGTGTTTTCCTTTTGACTCAGGATAACACAAATGAGAATTACAAGAGAGCGAATAAGATATTTGCAGCCGATTCTGAACCAGTATGTTTATTTTTCATCTTCATCTTTAGTTGAAGATGGAAATTTTGGGCAATTAATGCATCAGTTGATTCTTTTTTATTTTTGGTCCAGGTTCATATTTGGGATTTTTCAGGCCAAACAAATCTTATACTGATGAATGAGTGGAATAGTCATCCTTCTGATTGTCATCAGAGTGACCAGGAGGTAATAATACTGGCATTGATCTGGATATGCATCTTGTTCTTATTTGGATATGTATGACTGATTTGTATCAGTTAGTATCGTATTTAGTTCTCAAGAAATGCAAGTTCATGCAATTTTCTGAACTTGAACCCTGGGACTTGCAGTAATTCATCGATTCTAGCAGCAAAAAATTAAGTCTAGAAAAATTCACTTGTTCTCAGTTTATATTCCACTCAAGATTAACATCACCTTTGTCCAGCAGCCCATTACTATTCACCAATCAAACCTGACTTAAATGTCCAAAGGGGCATTAATTGTGGTTCCACAGATTCTGCTAATTATAGCCTATGGTGCTACTGCATAGTTAGCATATAGCCTTTTCCTTCCATTGCAAAAATTGGGTTAAGCTACCTTTTCCTAGTCATGTTAAATTCTGATTCTGATCTAATTTCTCATTATTGCTATTGTTATTTCACTTGCACAGATCCTTCTCGAAGTGCAGGTCTATACAATGCCAGGGATTGAAGAACACCAATCTAAAACAAGCAGCTTTCCTCGTGGGATTTTTTCGAGATGTGAATGGGATTCTATTTATGATGCAGACTTGAATGCTCTTGGTTCGGGCTTAATAGGCCTAGAAAACCTTGGAAATACTTGCTTCATGAACAGTGCTGTCCAGTGCTTGGCGCATACACAGAACCTTGTTGAATATTTTCATGGCGATTTTGTAAAAGACATAAACAAAAATAACCCCTTGGGAATGAAGGTATGTTCCATAAACTTTATATGTTTACAACGCTAGTGGTTTAGGATGGTTCTGCAGGCCCTGAATTGTATGTTAGTTAATGGCAATATAGTTGTGCTCTTTCCTTTGTAGTAATTATTCTGTATATGTTTATTGTTGCATTTTGTATTTGAGTACTACATTATAGAAGTTATTGTCCAGACTCCAGATCACTTGTTTGAATATCAAAGAAAGCACAAGGTACTGGTACAGTGGTATCATCCATGGAGAATTTACATTTCAAATCTAAACATTATTCTAAAGGAACTTAGACGAAACAGAACTTGCTTTGTTGTTTAGCGTGGGAAAGGTACTTTGTGCTGATCATACAGGCATTTTAATTAGGGAGAGATTGCTTTGGCATTTGGTGATTTGTTGAGGAGGCTATGGAGACAGGAGAAAAAAACAGTTGCCCCACATCGTTTCAAGAGCAAGCTTGCCCATTTTGCCCCTCAGTTCAGCGGTTTCAATCAACATGATTCACAGGTAATGATTTGAGTTTCCTTTTTACACTCAGAGAGTAGTTGCTGCCACATAATTAATTATTTCCTTGTATTAACCAACTGATTGATTTTTGTTTATTATGATGGGTCAGGAGCTATTGGCATTTTTATTAGATGGTCTCCACGAGGATCTCAACGGTGTGAAAAGCAAACCCTATTTAGAGGTCAAGGATTCTGATGGACGACCTGATGCAGAAGTTGCCGACGAATATTGGGACAATCACCTAGCTAGAAATGACTCGATCATAATTGATACCTGTCAAGTTAATATCCCTTCTGATACTCTGTCACATTGGATAAGAACCTCTCCTGTTAATGCAAATCTCTGCTACACCTAGTTTTGAAGAATTTATGCATTTTTTCACTTACCTTTTTGGTTTTTGCCCTAGATAAGTCCAGGTCTTCTGTGCTTTCACAATGCATTACCCACTCTGATTCACATTTGAATCTAGCAAGTAGCAACAAATTTACCCTCAACTCAAGCTTGTTACCTGTTTTTTTCCCACTAAAACTGACCTGGAAGTAAGCCAGGTGGATATAGAGCTCTCACTCAGTGCTGAAAATGTGATAGATGTCTTTGTTTAATTCACGAGGGAAAAGTGATGGGTTTAATTTTAATGGAACCAAATGCAGGGACAATACAAGTCGACACTGGTTTGTCCCGAGTGCAACAAGGTATCAACCACATTTGATCCATTCATGTACCTGTCTCTCCCTCTCCCTTGTAGTGCAAAGAGGACCATGACTGTTACAGTTTTTAGCACTGATGGCATCACTGAACCACTTCCCTGCACAATTACTGTGTCCAAATCTGGCACCTTTGGTGATTTTATTCAGGCTTTGAGCATTGCATGTTCTTTGAGGGATGATGAAACACTCTTAGTCGCTGAGGTATCTTCTAGTTTGGTAACTTATTTTTTCATATCATGTAATGAAAGATTAGAATGATTACTGATGAATGAAATCAATACTGGTTAATGCTCATTTCCATGATTTTGATTGACTTGCACTGTTTAGTTCGCTGAATAATGAAACTTGGAGACTCGATTATATCAAGTTGGAGCTAAATTAAATCTTAATTGAGGCACATTATTAAAAAGGAATTTGAACTGAATGTTTTTCTAACTCCAGCTTGTACAACTACAACAAATCCTTTAGTCCCAACATTACAATTTGGGGCAAGTGAGAGATGAATCCTAATCAGAGTATTGGGTTTCATTTCCATGAGATTCCCTGCCTATGTTTTTTCTTCTTTTACATAGCCTGTCCCAAGCTAGGAAAAAGGAGGGTGGGTTGTGATGATACGCTTGGTGAGCCGACATAAAAAGTCTTCCATTTTCATGAAATGAAACCCAATCAAATGACTCCAATTTGAATTTCATCGCTAGTCTACCGCTTTGTTGTTGTTGTTGTTGTCGTCGTCGTCGTAGTTGTTGTTGTCGTCGTCGTCGTCTTCATTGTTGTTGTATTGTTGTTGTTCTAATGGAATCCTAGCTGTTGTCATCCAAATGTCACGTCACTTGACAGATTGTTATTTTCAAGTATCATAGGCATCTGCATGGAATATCTTGGGTGTTAAGAGACATCTTCTATTATCAATAATTTCAGGTGTTTAGGAGTGGTATTCTTCGATTTCTAGATGAACCGTCTGATCTGATCTCCTTGGTGCGGGATGAAGATAAATTGGCTGCTTATCGTGTACCAAGAGGACAAGAAAGCTCTGCTGTTGTTGTGTTTATGCATCAAAAAGTCGAGGAGTAAGCAACAAATGTCCTTACACTTTTTCTATGCTTTTACAATACATCTCAATATATCCTGATTTGTTCCGATATTATGAAAAGAAAGGAGCATTGGGAATTGTACCATGCCTGTGAAATCATCCTTTTTTTTTTGAAAAAAAGACAATGTGTAGTTCTGTCAATAGTGTATAATTGGTAATATACTACTATTGTAGAAATTGTGTTCTTCTCTTCCTGATGAAGTTTCCCCCTAATATAGAAGACTTTTTGTCTTTAAGTTGAATGATGAATGTTCTTTTCTATCAGAAGTTAAAGAAGTCTTTTATGGACATGTGTAATTGCTGCTGGATATACATCTGGCTTTAGACAGGGGCGGATGCACCTTAAGCCGGGGGGACCCCCCCTGGAAATTTTTTTTTGCAAAATAACCCTGTATATTTCTACGATTTGTCAATTTTTTTTGTAAAATAACTATGTACATTTAAAAATCTGCGTCATTTTGCCCCCCCTGGAAAAAAATATAGATCTTGCCCCCTCTGACGAAAATTCTGGATCCACCTCTGGCTTTTTAGAGATGTTCTTTATAGATTAGAAAATTTTATAAACATGACCAATGCTTAGTAGATGGTTTGTAATTTGAAACGGCTTCTTGATTGTGATTGATCATTGTAGATGGTTGGTAATTTAAAATGGCTTGCTGGTTGTTATTGTCAGAGCAATAATGTTGGCATTCTTCATGACAAAGAAAATTGGTGTGCTTGCTTTATTTGCATTATCTTAGAATATTAAATGCATTTCCCTAATTTAAATATGCTATGCTACTATTTCAGGAACAAGGGATTCGGAGTTCCTCTAGTTGCAGCCGTACCTGACACGATTGATGGGCCAGATCTTCGCAGCGTGTATCTAAAGCTGCTGAATCCATTTCAATGCAAGAAGAGTTGCTTTAGCACCAGTTCAGTTTCAGATGACAGCCAAGATGATTCAAACAGTACCAATTCATCAGACTCCACCGACTTGTCGGACATATCCGACTCTTCTGATGAATGCATGAATATTGAGGATAATTTGGCATTCTTCCTAGCTAATGATAAGGGCCAAATCAGCCAGACCGAGCAGTCCAAGTCGAAGATAAACATGGATCAACCATCAGAATCATTGCTTGGAGCCCATTTACCAAAAAAGCGCTTGCATGTGGTTGTGCAGTGGCAGGTTAGGGGTTTGGCACAGTATGACATGGAGCTTCTCAGCTGTTTACCAGAAGTATACAAGGAATGGCCTGTTCATAGAAGATCGAAAGATCAGGAACCGGTAACTCTCTACCAGTGTCTTGATAAATTTATAAAGGAGGAGCCACTTGGACCAGATGACATGTGGTAATAATCTTTTTTTTCTTTGACTATCCAAAATTGCAACTGGTTGTTCGCCAAACTTTTTGGTCTCATATGACCTAGTGAAGCTGCATGGTTAATTTTGGGTCCAATACGTTTGAATTGAAGCACAGCTTGGATAGATTATCCTGCATTTTCTATACCAGATTGCTGTTGTTTTGGCAATTTAGTTGTAACCCATATTACTTGATTTAACCATAAACATACAATTTAGCTCTAATAGCTCAACGTTCCATGTACCTTACTTTTGCAATGAGCACAGACGATAAACAAGAGTACAAAGATTAAAATTCTCAACCAGCATTAGTACAAGGCAGTTGATACCTAATCCAGGCCCCATTACTTGACTGGTACTTCAATCTATAATGATAATCCTTGCTGACTTCAATCAGTTGCATCCAACTCACTGGACTGTTAATTCCAGGTATTGCCCATCTTGCAAAGAGCACCGGCAAGCGAGCAAAAAACTAGACCTGTGGAGACTTCCAGAAATTTTAGTGATACACCTCAAGAGATTCTCATACAACCGCTACACCAAAAACAAACTTGAGACCTATGTTGACTTCCCAGTTCGTGAGCTCGATTTATCTGAGTACATCGCTCACAGAGGCGGTAGCTCAGTGTCGACACATTACTGCTTGTATGCTATCAGCAACCACTATGGACATATGGGGGGTGGCCATTACACTGCTTATGTCCATGTAAGTTGCAAGTTCCCTTAGTAACTTGCAAATTGTTCTTTATGGCTTGTTCTGTTAATTGCACATTTGGGGTCATTTGAGCATGGTTGTCACAGTACATGGCCAATTGATGCAAATTGGGTTATATTGAGCTTTAATTATGTGATTTTTGAATGACTTGTTTTAAGATGTACTAGTTAAAAGTTGGCAACACTGATGGACCAGCATCTATTTGGTAGTATCTGCATATAATTGACAAACTTATACCCACATTGGATGATGGGCAGAACACTATATGCAACCTTATTGTTGCACTAATGTTTGCATCAATATCTACAGTACCTGCTTGCTACTGTTGCTATTTATTTTCCTGAATTTACTGATGTGACAAATGCCTATTTTACATTTTTCTCACTTTAGGGCCTTGTTTGGTCTTCAGAATTCTGTTATATTTCTCAGGAATTCACATCCCACAGAATACTCCGTATTACAGAATAGCAATCGAATGATTTACACAACTTTGAGATTGGTGCGTGCGAATCTCGAATTTATATGAAGAATTCGATTGCTATTCCGTAATACAGAGTATTCCATGGAATATGAATCTCTAATGTTTTTTCTTTGTTCTGTGTGTATAGCATGACAGTGACAAAAGGTGGTACGACTTTGATGATCGCTGTGTTTCTGTTGTACCAGAGGATAATATAAAGACAGCTGCTGCTTATGTGCTTTTCTATAGGCGAGTTTGATCCAACAGATCAACTTCTCTGACCGTTTTCTAATGCATCACATAAATTGGAAATATCGTTTTTATTCATTTCTAGCTACTGAAACCCATCTAGTCAACCTTGTTATTTCCATTCTTTTTGGAGGAAATTCATAAACAGTGGAATTGGAACCAGGGAGGGGTTTCTTTCTTTCAACCCTTTCTGTTTATTGCTTTTCTATCAACCGGCTGATATATATAAAGCTAGTTTAGACACTATTTGAAGCTAATTTGATGCTTCCGGCAACTAATGGTGGGCGATTTAATTCTTATTCTTTCACATTCTTTAATTTATAGTGTTATTATTATTTTTGGGTTTAATATGCAACCAATTTTGTATTTTGGGACATTGTGACTAGTAATGAATATGTTTCATTCACATTTGGCACAAATTTTGCAACAAGTCAGTCAGTCTCTCTCTTTTTGAAAAGCTTGGCAGAAGCTGCCAAGGAAACTCTCTCTTTCTCTTTCTTGTAATTTATCTGATTTGTTATACAATAAATGAATGGGTAATGAGGCATGTTTTGTGCCTTTTAACCTGGAAGTGGAAGTAAACAGTCAATGGGCAGCTCCAATCTGGGGTCAAACTTGAGAGCTTCCAACTATTTGACAGCTCCAAATAAATTCATAAAAAAAGTTAGAAATTCTTAAAAATAGATATAGACATATTATTGAGTATAAAGATCAGTTACGTTCTGAGTTCGGTGCAATTTTAGCGTTGTTTGAAACTCCATAAAGATCATTAAATTTAAATCGTTGAAATTTTCATGCAAGTTTGTTGGTCTTTGATGAAATATATCATGTAATTTTGATGATCTTTGATGAAAGACCAACAAACTTGCATGAAAATTTCCTGATGCATTTACATGCATGAAAATCAGCATAACCTGATGTGATGTCATTCCCTTCTCTCCATATATGAACTTCTTTGTAATTAATCACGTGTACCAGAGTAGACCAGAGTAGTTCAAAAGATCTGAACATTTACATGTAAATCAGATTTTACCCAAAAAAAATACATTTAAAAGATAAGAAAATTGCATTCTGATCTCTCAGTTTTAACTATTATCATAGTAAATTACTAGCTAATATCTTAGCCTTTATGAAATACTGAAAAAACTGAAAACAGAAACAATGATCTACTTGGAGCTTGCAGAAGGCGCATTTTTTATGGTGAACTCTTAATTACGCTTTGCTTCAGAAATGAGTTATGACTTTCGAGAGGGAATAGAAAAAAATAAGTAAGAGGGGGAGAGTAATATCTTACATTCCAATCAGGAAAGTAAAAATTTAATCAAATTTCTATAAAAGGCTTTTCTTTCTATCTCCTCCTCCCCGGGGACGGAGCTACGTGAAAGCAGGGTGGGTCATCCTGGAAACAAATTTTCTAAATTGACAATGTATTTGAATTTTTTTAAAAGAAATATGCTTATAATTTATATTTTTTTTACAAAAATTTGCACTATTTTGAACCATTCTGAAAAAAATCATAAAATTTGAACCATTCTGACAAAAATCCTGAATCCACCCTGCTCCTCTCCCCTTCATTCTCCTTCAGATTTTAGAGTTGTGAATCAAATAATATTGTCCTCTTCTTGAGCTTGTGAATCAAATAAAATTTCTCAGAATGCAGATTATAAGCTATAAGCCTATTAGGAAGATTATGTCAAGAATCTGTATTTACATATATGATATGCCATATTCATGCAGCAACATATAGGTGTCAAAACTTTTCCTTTTCCTTTATGTTCAAATCCAGCTAGTTACCATCTTAACTAATGAATTGATGTATTAATATGACTGCACTCTTATAATTTAATAATCACACCTCTCAACTTTTCCTTTTCCTTATGTTCAAACGCTCGCGCCACATCAAAAAATGAGAACAGCTTGTTGGCGTGCCTATGCCGTGACAATAAAAAGAGCAAAAAGATCCCCTTTGGCAAGTAAATTTCTTTTTAGTTAAATAAAAAGGGGGAAATAAAAAGAGAACTTGGGTTTGCAAGTTCTGCACCATTTAGCCCAAAGGCCTTTTGAGAAATTTCTAGCTTAGGAATCTCGCGATCTTAAAGAATATCCGCATTAAGACATCATGTAGCAGCGATTTAACCTTTTTATTTTATTTTTTTGAAAGAATAACCTTTTTATTTATTTACCGCAGCAACGATTCAACGATTGTCGTTTCATTAGTTTTAGATATTGTTAAACCAACAATTTTAATTTTACTGAAATGAAGAAACAAAGTATATATATAATATTGTAGTTACAATATATGGACTCGAATTTCCCTAACATACAAAAAAAAAAAACAACTTTTAGACTGAACAAAGTATATATAAAATAATTGAAGAATTGCAAGAACTTGCCGTACAACTTCGAAACAATTGGAAAAACTTTGCAACTCTCTTGGGATCTGCTCCAGAACTTGATTTAGGAGGTGAAGCAAGAAAAGCCTAGGTAAAATAATAGAAGTTTCTTGCTCCAGAATATTAGTGTAAGAAAAAAGAGGTCTCCAAAATTAAATCTTTACATAGAAATCATGAATTTTGTTACCCTTAATTAAAGTGTAAATAGACAACTTACTAATTCAACAGTTTTGCCAAATTACCAAATGCCACGTCTTTGCAGCAAGAATTATAAACACCAAATTAAAATCTACAAATGATATGTAGATCCAATAAGTCGCATTTTGCTGAGATGATAAACAATAATGTACATTGTCTATTTGTCTGTATTGCTATAAAGCACCAAACAAACCAGAATGTTAATAGTTGATTAATAACAAAACCAGGGCAAATAAGAAAACTTATAATAGAATAAAATGAATTATTGTCTCAAAATTGCCTAAGAATCGTAAAAATTCATAATAACTGCACATAATTAAGTGCAATTTATAAGTGTAGAAACAAATAAAACATTTTAAAATCAGCTTGCCACGTGAGTAAGTCCAACTAGCAAAATCCCAAAAAACTAAAATCAAAATATTACATTAAAAATACAACTGTTCCGTCTCCTATGCTCACAAATCGCCAACCTCCCGGCAAAATGCATGCACGCAGCTTTACGAGATACTTTTTTGTCCCAAAGATAAAACAAGATAAATATCACAAGAAAATAAAGCCACCGCCAAGGGGAATTGCTTGAATATCTAAAAATCCAAGCATTTCCAAAGGAGAAAAAGGAGTGGAAAGCTCCCCTTCCAAAGGAGATTTAACCACCCTCTCTCTCTCTCTCTCTCTCTCTCTCAAATTTTCACAATTTATTTCCTCCTCATCTTGTCCCGTCTTACCTTAACAATACGCCGGTTGGCCTTGTCACTGGCACCACTTCCCGAGACCTGGTTTCCTGCATTGAACTCCAAATTACTGCCAGGTTGAAATAGTGATTGGCTTGGCTGAGCACCGAACTGAAAAGCAGGTGCTGGTGCTGAACCTGATGGAGCCCCAAACAAGGGTACTGGACTTGCTGCCTGACCAAACACTGATACAGGTGGGTTTGCGGTGGCAACCTGATTAGTGTCATCCACCATACTATCCTCCATGCTCATCTGATCATTGTTGCTGCCAGGAGAAATTAGTCCAAAAAGTGTACTTGAATTCGTGTTCGGATTTGACAACCCAAAACTCGGTGCTGTTGAGCTGTTGGTACTGGCAGTAAAAGAGAAGCCTGGGCTCGATGACTGACCACCAAATGCGAAAGGAGTGCTCAGCGTAGAACTCGACTGCCCCAAAGTGAAAGTAGAACCGGCTGCGTTTGAACCAAAAGTGGTGGTTCCAAAAACAGAAGGGGTACCTGAGGATCCTGACCCAAACATACTCGATTGACAAGTAGATGCAGGTGTAGAACTTGATGAACTGGCAGTAGATGTGAAAGAAAAACCACCACTTGATGCTCCAAATATAACTGGAGATGATGCTGCAGATGAGAATGGAGAGCTGAACTGGCTGCTCGAGCTCTGAGAATGTAGCAGATGCGGATGGGTCCCTGTGCTTTCAGGTTGAGCTGGCATAGTTCCAAAAACTGATCCAGAAGACGCCCCAAATCCAAAGGTAGACTGAGAACTCCCACTAGAAGGCATGCTTGTGCTGGAGGTACTGTTCTGACTCGAAGCACCAAAACCAAAAATACTGGTACCTGAATTTGAACTTGATGCAGCTGCACCAAAGGCAAATGGAGCCGCCTGGGAGCTAGAGTTGGCAGGTTGAGAGGAAGCACTGAATGTGAATGCACCTGTGCTACCTGAACTACCAAATGCAACTGTAGGTGTTGTTGTGGTTGTGGATGTGGTTGTTGTGTTGGTGCTTACAGGTGCTATCGCAGCAGAAGTAATAAGTGCAACTGAAGGTGAACTAGTGGTTGCAGTAGCAGTGGTTGCAGAACTTCCAAATGCAAATGTAGGTGCACTCGAGGTTGTGGTTTTCTCTGAATTTCCAAATGCAAATGTAGGTGCACTCGAGGTTGTGGCTTTCTCTGAATTTCCAAATGCAAATGTAGGAGTATTTAGGGCTACCGAGGTAGACTGACCTGCCACATTGCTTGAAAACAGGCCTGTAGTTATAGTGGAAGTGGTCAAAGTAGATGGAACTGTGGCACCATGAGTACTGAAATTAGGGCTGCTACCAAATGTAACTGGCTTGACAGTGCTCCTGTCACAGGCTTTGGCACTTGAATCATCCGGCAGTGGAGAAGCCAGTGTCTGTGAACTGGCTGCATTGCTAGCACCAAACTGGACAAATGATCCTTTTGGAATTTCTGCAGCAGCAGAAGAATCATTTGCACTGGCCATAACCGAAAAAGCAACTGTTGATGAAGCCACAGCAGGTTGGGTAGCAGATGTGGCAGCTGGCACAGCAGAAAAAGAAAATGTTGGAGATGAATGTGCTGACCCATTGCTCAAGTCCGGAGAGGCAGATCCACCAAAAGAAAAAACAGGCTTGACAGGCACCTGTGTTGCCAAAGACGGTGAGGTCGAGAAAGCAGAAGATACGGTCAGTTTAACTGCATCTTCTGATTTCCTCTTTTGGCCACTTCTGTCTAAATCAAGTGCTTCTGTTGTAGGCAACCTGGAGATATTGCTAAACAAATTAACAAACCAGTGGAATGTAGCAAACTGATAACAATAGCATTAAAAAGGAAATAGCACTTTGCTTATGTGGTACGTCATTTCTGTTGGTTGAGATATTCAGTAAACCAAAGGTATTTTGACAGGAGATCAGATCAATTGAGATGGAAACTGACACCAAATAATCAGTTTTCAGTGAAGTCTCTGTATGAGAAATTGAATGTGCTGGCTTTAAAGATAAGTTTTTAGTTGTCTGCAATGTCAGCATTCCCTTGAAGATCAAACCTCTGTTGGTTGGTGAGAAAAAGAGTATTGACTGGAAGTCTAGAACTTTATCGTTTAAGCGAGGCTAGCAGGAAATACACGTGGTTACTTTGTGATCAAGATGAAAACTTTAGACCAATCCTTTATACATTATCAGTACACCAATATATATGTGAGTGATTGGCTAATTTTGATTAATGTCATTTTACTGTCCAATTTGTGAATGGGTTGTGGGGTAATAATTATATTAATAATTTGCAAAGTTTAAAAAAGGTTGTGCTATGCTGATTTTTGGTGTGTGATATGGCCAATGTGGAACGAACGAAATAGGATCTGTTTGGATGAAGCATCCCCCAGGCTTGCATATTTCATATGGACATTGATAATTTAACTAATCAAATTTTGGATAAATGGATTAAGAGCAGACTGGATGCAAGGTGAAGGAGATGGAAGACTGGTATAAAATGCACCAGGTCCAAGGAACAGTACTAGCACTACAAGCAGGACATGACAAAGAGAGCACGGCAAACCATATGAGTGCTAAATATCTGGAAAACCATGAGATAGCAATCTGATTTCATTTGTGATGCAAAAGTGTAATATATGTATTGTATAAAGTTTTCTCTTGGTTGTCTTGGAGCCCTGCTGAGCATTGAGTGTCGATTTTTTCCTTTTTGTTTTGGAGAGTCATTGATGGATATTCTCACTGCTGGGTACAACACATCTGGTTGGCTTTAGCTTAAGTACGTGGATTTCAGACTAAGGAATACATACTACGTTATAAAATAGGTATTTCGTTTAGACTCTATAACGCAAATTCAAGGTTGTTTCAGTAATGAAGCAGGTGGTATAGTCTAATATTTTTTTCAAAAAAAAGGTGTCTATGCAATTAGAAAGGGGAAAAAAGAAGAAATATTAGAACCTACCTGGAATCAGCATTTGCAACAATTTTCTCACTTGCCCATGAAAATGCGGGGGTCTCTGGTTTCTCCTGCTGCTTCAAGCCAGTGCTGAAGATGGGGCTGGGATATTTTTCAACCTTTTTGGCAAATACATCAAGAGAAGCTGTTGGCAAAACTGGCACAGAAGGAATATCAAATCTAATAGCAGGGGTTGCTGGAGAAGTAAATTTAGGTGCACCATTCGTTTCAGTGACAGGTGTAGCTGAGGGAATGCTCTCGTCAGGCTTAGAGGTTGGTGCAGGTTCAGTTTTTCCCTCAGAAGCAGTTGTGGCTTGTTCTTCTGGTATCTTTAATTCAACCTTTCTCTGCATTGATGTGCCAGACTCCACTGTGTGGAAAACATTTTTTACTGGCACAGTAGCCTCAGCCTTCTTATCATTAGCTTCCTCGTCGTCATCATCAAGAAATTCCTGGAAATAAAAAAATAAAATAAAACAAATAAGAAATTATATATCAAGATAGAATTAGAGCTAGATAGTACATAGTAAACAATTCACCAAACACTAAAATAAATAGGCAGAATGACTTTAAATACGAATCAATGAAAATATGAAAATAAAAATACAAGTTGCTGTTACTACTATAGGAATGTACCAATTATTAGACTGAAGTTATTTTGTAACAAATTCATTTTCGAACAACCACTGGTATGCAGCATAAATTGTGTGACATAAACACTGAAAGCGAGTCAGTTTAAGAAAAGATGCTGTCATACCTCTGAAACACTCATCCGAAATGCCGGCTTCGTTGATTTTGGAACAGCTACAGAACTTGAAATTCCAACAGAAACTGACTTACTAGTTTTTGCTCCAGTCACAGATCCAATCATACCAACACCATTACCTTGAAAAGAATTTTTTTCATCATATCTAGTCAGTTTAGGAAGGTCAACTTTCGGTTTGTCTTGCTTCTGAGATGAGGAAGCTTCAATCTCCAGAACAGTGTTTTCGCTCCTGTTGTCTTTAGGCGACGGTACAATCTTCTCAAGCTGATTGAGTATCTTCATGGCTGTCTCAGTGGAGCGTGGCGGTACACGAGGAATTTTAATGTTCTCAGGTTCTGTTTCAGCATCTCCCATTCCATCTTCACATGTTGACTCATCATTTCCCTGGTTCAATTTGGTCAACTGGAGATGCTTCTGAGTTGAAGCTGAGGCATGGTTGTTGTCCATCTTGAGTGCACTCGTGTGGGTGGGTGCAAAATTTTTATATGGACTTGAAGCAGATTCTTTCGAAGGAGTAGTCATGTTTAGCTTTTGTCTGATTCTTCGGATGGGTCCCACTGAGCCGATGTCATCATAAAGAGCAGAGCTTCCCCTTTTCAAGGCCTGCAAAAAATTTCCAAGTAATGACACAATGATTCAACACAGACATGAGCACAAGACTTGTGCAAGGATCTTCATAGAAAATTAAAAAAAGGTAAATAAGTAGGATATGGAAAACATTTCTCATATTCTGTGTCACAAGTAGCTCAACCGCCTATATCTCAGGAATGCCTTTATATTTGAAGCAACCAAGAAACGTGGATTTGCAAAAATGGATAGAAAAGTTGGAAAAGAAACCGTCAATTTAGAGAAGTCACACTTTATCATGAGGTGGGAGGATATTTCTCATAAATAGTGTATCTACAGCCATGGCTCTTTACCTGTCAATGTAAAGGCCCCTAAATGTGTATTGGAAAATATTGATAGGATTTCGAGGAATTTATTTTACAGCAACGATATAGCAAAAACGAAAATATTCCTTTAGTCAAATGGACTAAAGCGTGTACCAAGAAAAGCCATGGAGGTATAAATGTGATAAATGTGGAACAGATGAATTGAGCATCTCTTGCTAAATGGTGGTATAAACATAGAGATGATAGTTATCATAGCTTGTGGATGGGAATATAATTGCCAAAGCTAAATACAACTATAGAAAGACTAATCTCTCTCTTTTTTGTCACAATATTGTGAGACCGAAAAACCTACCAGATGAGAACATTAAGTATCAACTCAGTACTGGTAATAAGAGGGATTAGCAAGATCATTGGCTGGGGAAGGGCCCTTTATGTGTTCTCTTTCCCAACTTATTTAATTGTTGTTATGATCAGAAGATATATGTCAAGCAAGCGCTATTACAACATACTGTAAATATAAGTTTTAGAAAAGGATTGATTACAAATTAGCCCAAAACTGGGCTGATTTAAAAGATTTGGTTTCTCCTATTGCAGTAGGCACTTTGGATGATTGGATTAGTTGAAAGTCAACTCAGAATTGTCTATTTACAATAAAATTGTTTTCTGAAAGTTTCAATTGTGTGGGTGCTAATATATGGGCCTAAGTAAGTTCCAAAGGAAGCTTTGAACTACCAAAATATATTAAGGGATGCAAATATGTACCAGTTTGCTACCAGGTGTGCTTCCCATTGGTGCATCATAAGGCGAAAATTTAGCGGCAGAACCACTGCTAGAGAACCCTCCACTCTGCACAAAATAGTCAAGGTTCAATAATAGAAGGCACTTTTTTTAAGATAGTCTAATTCGCTGGAAGAGACAAAGAACCTTAACAAAAGGAGAGCGGCACATTCTACTGATAGCAGTTCGTCCAAGTGATCGAGGAGTGGGATAGGCATCTTTAACCTGATCAAAATGGAGAGAACCAGGTCTTGGTGTTGCAGCACCATTTGGTGGTTTTGTTGATGCTTGTAGCACTGTTGAATTGGGTAGGGATGGTTTTCTATCAACAAATGGGGTTCTCAGCCTGAGGGTTGTAGGGGAAACCTTTGAGGATTTAGAGCTCATGTATGCTTTTGCAAGCTCCATTGGAGAAGAAATTTCATCTTTAGGAATCTGTGCCAGAAAGAAAGATATTGTCAATGGCTCTGTTAAAGCAATTAGATTACTGTAGTACTAAAAAGCTGCTACTAATTCTGCTAGAAACATTAAAAAGGTTTTTCCTTTACAGTTTCCATTTTTATTGAATATAACAAAACAAAAAGCCAAATTGATATTGCTACTACAAGAACAGTGCTTGCAGGAGTTGCAAACATCACATTCTTCCTCGAGCTCTCAGCCACATATTCTCTGTGAGGGATATTTGCTTCTCCCTCCTTCCCCTTGCCAATTTGTGATGGCTCTGACAAACTCGGTTCAACAACTCTGGCACGCAACAGCTTTGTGAGATGCTCAAACTGCTCCCTGTTTCCATAAACAGTATATTTAACAGAGCCACAATGCTATTATCTGTACATTATCAGTATAAAATTCTGATTGACGTGATATGGAGCAACATTTACTTTGTGAACGTTTTTTGCACAAGAAGTTGTTCAATTTCAGAGACACTCTTGATTTCATCAGGAATTTCAGCTAGTTCTCTTTCAGCACGTGTTTCCACAGTTGTCAGTTGAGGCACTGGTTCTTCCTCTCCTTCCTGATGCATCTCCTCTGCATGCAAAAAGGATCAAAACAAGATTTTTACTTTAAAAAGGATGAGATTGCACAAAACATATCATGTTGCATCAGCAAGCTATAACATCATGAAAATTGAGTTTTGGTGCTTAATCCCAATTTCATCATAAGTAGAGAGATGACTAATTGATTTAGTATAACTAACCTAGCAGAATATTAAATAGTAGCTATTTCACGAAACTTATACTACATAAAATAACTTTGCCACTAATAGGGATCAGTAAAAAAACATTCAATGAAGAAGCTCCCAGAAATCCACCGTTCTTTACAAACTTACTATTAGCAACTCCAATCAAAGGCACAAATTCCATGGAAACCAGGGCCAACCATTAAAACCCTAATTCCAACAAAACCCTCTTAGCTACACATGTGGTTAATGCATCCTGCATCGATAGATGAACTTCACAGAATCATAACCTACCATGAAATTCCAACATCCTAGCATCCTAAGAGATTAATACCAAGTTGAGGTGTTTAACCCCAAATTCATCATTCAACAAGAGTAAGTATAAACATGTACTAACCGCTCAAAGCTTCAGTACAATTCAGCAAATATCAAATAATAGTTATTTCACAAAACACTGACAAATGCACCAGGCCACTATAAGACATAGTGAAAACAGTACTAATGAATGAAGATGCTTCACAACCTCTCAGCATCTCTTATCAAAGATTCAGATTCAATAGAAGCTGGACCAGTTCCCTTAAACCCTAATTCCAACCAAATCCCAACCAGGGTGTACAATGCAGAACCACATCCTTCCCCAAAAACCCTAATAACAAAACCAATCAGCTAAGTATCTTATGAGATTAATTCAACCCAATCAAGAGGCTGACCTCACAAAAACCCTAGCTGCCTCCCAAAAACCAAAATCCAACCCAACTATCACCATACCCAATCAATACAACAGTCATTAACTAAGTTCATTCAATATCAAATGCAATTGCCTCAAACCCTAATCTAGAAAAAGCACCAAGCCCGCCCCTAAAAATCAAAAAAACCAACAAATATACCCAAAAATCAAGTATTTCGAAGAAAACGTTCCAAACCTGGGGAAGAGGAGGAGGCCGGAATTTGTGGTGGGGCCGGGAGACTCTTGCGAAAAACTGATGAAAATAGCTTGGAAGCACTGCCAGAAAGTAATCGTGAAGCGGGGTCCGTAATCTTCGACAGCCACCCGTTGGAGCCGTCTATAGCCGGTGGTACAACGGCCGGGGTACGGGGAGTAGCCGGTGGACGGTCGTACGGCGTCGACTGGGAGGAGCGAATAGGGCGGCGGCGCATCTTTCCCCCGATCCCGCCTCCTCCATAAGGAGTAGACGCCATGGGAGAGAGGAAAAGGAAAGGTAAACAAGGAAAGGCGAAGAGGGAGATTTTCAAAAAGATGAAATTTGGAAAAGAAAAAAAAGAACTGAGAGGATGTCAGGATGGGAGGAAACCAAGGTAATTTGCAAAGAAAGAGAGAGAGAAAAAGAGTCTGTGGGTTCGAATTGGAGCTTGGGGTCGCCGCTTTCTTCGGTGGCGGCGTATGATGGTACGTGCTAGTTCGAATCTCTGTGGCCGATTGAGGATGTCAAAAAGTAGAGCGAGTAGGAAAGTTAGGTGTTTTTTTGTGCTTGGCCCACTCGTCAGTGGGCCGATTTGGGTACGCTTTTTTAATTTAGTATGGTTTCTATAATTAGTAGACTTAATTTCTCCTATATCCTTCGACTCTTATTCAATTTTTTATTTCTTCATCTACTCTTCTATATTTCTTATGTCTCTCTCAACTCTTGTATATGTTTCTTATTTTGCCCATCAAATTAAATTGTAAAACTAATTATGGTTATTTGATAGAAAAGCTCATATATTTTATTCCAAATGACGAAAATACCCTCTCCTCTCCAAACTGTCCCTCCCTCCTAGCACTCATCTCTCTTCCTGTGATGTGAAAATAGCTTTTTGCTAATAGAATGTCAAGCTACTCCAATGAATTGATGATTAGGAGAAGCAGCAGCGAAGGGGTAGAAAAGAGTTTTCTCCACTAATTTCTCCACTAATACTAACTTGCCTTATTTTAGTTTTCAGATGTACCAAGGGGGATAGAAGGGTTGACGTACATATGTGGTATTTTGAGCATAGATGATATATTATATAATTGGTATAGAAGGATTAGTGATAACAGCTTCAATTTAGAATTGTGAGCCCTTTTTACTTGTACCATGAAGTCACTGTTCATAACCACATCATTCTATCTTTCAAATGAACTTGAAGCAATATTGCTTAATCGAAGTGAGGAATAGTTAAGGTTTGCAATATAGTTGGTCGAGAGAAAGCAATACTGCTTAATCAATGCAATATCCAAATTCACCAAAATTGGGGCAAAAATGCTTCCAGTTCATGCAAGTATGGTGTGTGCGGGAGAGAGACTTTTTTAACAATTGCAATTTCCATTGTGGCAGTAAAAAATTACAGCTAATTCAGTGATCTTGCTCAACTAGCAGTCTTACTAAAAGTGACACATCATTATTTTGTGATTCTCTTAAATACTAATTTTGGAATTGTAAAAGAATAATAAATTGTAAAGTAGTAAAAATATAACAATGTCTTTCGTATTGAAATTAGAAGCAGAGGAGAGGGTATTTTCATCATTTGGAATAAAATATATGGGCTTTTCTATCAAATAATCATAATTTGTTTTACAATTTAATTTGATGGGCAAATAAGAAACATATACAAGAGTTGAGGGAGATGTAAGAAATATAGACGAGTAGAGGGAGAAATAAGGAATTGAGTAAGAGTTGAAGGGTATAGGAGAAATTAAGCCTAATTAGTAAGGTTGTTAAAACTTACTAGGTGATGGAAACATGCCCAAAATTCTTTGAAAGTGAATAATTAGAGAATAGAAAATGTTTCGTCGATCCCAAATTTGATATCGTCATCGATACTCACTGGACACGTCCAGTTGAGTTCTGACAAAAATTTGTTTTACTTATGATGCATATTATTTTCGTTATTATGCATGTTGTTTTTGTTATTGTGCATCTAATAACATAGATAACAGTCAAATACTTATGATTTATATGCTAAGTTCATTATGTTTTTTGTTCTACTTATGATTTATTATGAAAATTTGTTTTACTTATGATGCATATTGTTTATATTATTATACATTTTGTTTTTGTTATTGTGCATCTAATAACATGCATAATAGTCAAATACTTATGATTTATATGCTAAGTTCATTATGTTATTTTGTTATACTTATGATTTATTATGTTTTCGTTATTATGCATGATGTTTTTGTTATTATGCATGTTATTTGTATTATTTTGCATGTTATTTACTTGCATAATAACAAAAAGTAGCATGCACAATAACAAAAACAACATGCATAATAACTAGAACAATTTTTCAAAATAAATGCAACTGGATTCGTCCAGTCCGCATTGATGAGCGTAGCGATCCGCGTCGGTGAGCGTAGCGACATTCGTTTTCAGTGAAGCGTCCGATCAATTATATGCATAATAACAAAAACAATATGCATAATACAAAAAACAACATGCATCATAAAAAAACAACATGCAAACTAAATTCAACTGGACCTGTCCTGTTGTTATTGATGGAGGTATCAATGAATGTATCGATATATCAGCTCCCTTAGAGAACTGTCAATTGTTTTCGTACCCAGCAACGAAAACATAGAAACATACTAGTAATCGTGTCTGTGCTCAACAACGGGAGCTTATGATGCAACGAAAAATAAAATATATTAACGTATGAAATACTTTTTCGAAAACAAAAAATAGAGAAAATAAATGTCCATGAATGAAATCAAAAGAGATTGTTTCTGAATCCAATTAGAAATATAAGAGATAAATTTGTATAGAGTCGAAATGAAAAATAAAGAGAAACTGAAAAGAAAATATCAGTTTCAGTTTCGATTTTAATTCCCTAATTCAAACGCCTAATTAATTATGTGTTCTACATGGCTTGCTTGTAGAGAAGAAACTAAGCAGAGAAGAAAGAAAATATCTAATAGGATGTGTTTATATTAATTAGTATTTATAGAGAAATTGATAAATAAATAATTATATTTAGTTAATTACTCGATCATAATAATCGTATATGTCTTGTTTAGTTTAGATATAGAGAAATTGATCAATATATAATATTCTATCTATAGTTTTACTTAGTTCAATCATGTTGGTATTATTTAATAAATAATTAATATGCGCGCAATGTTTTCTGTTGTATTAGAATACTTACAATGTTTTATCACATAAGTTTTATAATAGTTAGTGGTGTATCATCACTACTCTACGTTACGCGGATACGTGCCATATTCCATCGCACCCGCACAAGATACGTATCGACACCAAATTCGCATCGGATACCTTGTGATACGTATCTTCCCGAATCCTTGACGCAGTTATTATTATATCCGAATCATTTTTCGCGAACAGTCCAGACACCTCAGCTATTTTATTTATATTTAGTGGGCCCTTTTCTTGATAACTCAGCGCTCATTGAAATCTGGGGACTGTGAAGAGCAATATTGTTATTATATTCTTTTGATTTATTTTAGGAGAATTATATTTTTTTTATCAATGTAGGCCGTACGTAAGCGGCACCTTCTTGTGAACTCCCATGACTCTTTCACTAATGTTAAAACTTTCAGCACACACCTCCTCCAATATTGTTATTTGTTCTTTTTAGATTTAGTGCATATTCAATACTTCCGGCACACCTATTAGCTTAATGTTATTTTTTAAATATTACAATTTCTAAATATTAACTAATAATTTCAAGCATTTAAATATATAATGTTATTTTTTTATTATATATATACCTGCACATGTATCCGTGATTTTTTAAAATTTTCGTATTCCCGCACCCGCATCATGTCGGATAGATACCCGCACCTGCACTCATGCAACACAGTCACTACTGCATCTAGCGTATTTAACTATTTTATTTATCGTTGCTATAGTTCAATTTTCTTCCACCATGTTGTACCGCTAAGATAGATTATTTTTTCTTCTAAATAATAGAGTAATTTATTGCTCAGGACTCGGACATTTATTTATTAATAAAAGTCCACTGAAGAGTAACACAAGTTTTCGAATTTGGAAAGTCTATTGATAGCCAAAATTTTTCTACTGGCCGAAATTTTTTTTATTAACCAAAATAAATTAAAAAAACACGAAACTGACAAAATTCGGATCAAAATCACCAAAGTAGCCATTATGGAATCACTGACTCCGGAGTTTAATTCATACGAATTCAAATGAATTCAGTTGCGCCTGGGTTTTTTATTAATAAAAATATTAATATTTTAATTGATGAGTTGGGTTGTATTTAGGTAAGTTTTTGTAACGAATTCGACTGCATTTATCGAGATTATAAATAATTTTTGTTAACGTCGCAAATCATCGAGCTATAGATATCCGAGTCTACTTCCACCACGTTGAGTCCAATTTGAGATCGGAGAAACGTGCATCTCAAATTTAGCTCAATATTGAACTTATATCTTAATTAGTCTTTTTTAGCATGAGTTTGCGCCGGATTCAATTTTGAATTGCTCATTCTCCGATCGCAAAACAGACTCGACGCAATGGAAGTAGACTCGAATATCTACAGCTTAATGGTTTGCGACGATAAAAAAATGCTAATTATGATGCCAACGAGCTTAGCTGAAGTTGTTACAAAAAAATATTAAGTATGATTAGCATTTTTTTTCCTACAAACTTCGACTACGCTCTCCGGGATCATAATTAATTCTTTTTATGATTGCAAGTCATCGAATTGTAGATATTCGAGTCTACTTCCACCACATTGAGTCCGATTTGCGATCGGAGAAACGTGCATCTCAAATTTAGCTCAATCTTGAACTTATATCTTAATTAGTCTTTTTTAGCATGAGTTTGCGCCAGATTCAATATTGAATTGCTCATTTCTCCGGTTGCAAATCAGACTTGACGTGGTGGAAGTAGACTCGGACATTTACAACTTGATGACTTGAGACGATAAAAAAAAACTAATTACAGTCTCGACGATCACAGTCAAAGTCGTTACAAAAACTTACCTAAATAGAATCCAAGAGTTGTATTAAATTATTAATATTTTAAAAAATAAAGTTTCAACGTTCAAAAGTTGATTTTTTTTTTATGATTGACCTTAGGAAAATAAAAATAGTATTTATGACTTTTATTTCAAATCTTTTGTAGCAATAACCATATTTTATAACTTTAAGGTTCACATGTCTTTTCTAAACATCCACATGTTTTGCGAGCAGAATATTTTTTTAGTTTAGAATTTGTATTTCTAATCGTATTCGTCTAAAAAACACATTTGAATCTGAATGTTATAAAATATGATCATTGCTACAAAAGATTTGAATTAAAAGTCATAAATACTATTTTTATTTTCCTAAGGTCAATCATGAAAAAAATTCAACTTTTGATTGAAAACTTTATTTATTAAAATATTAATAATTTAATGCAACTTTTGGATTCTATTTAGGTAAGTTTTTGTAACGACTTTGACTGTGCTCGTCGAGACTGTAATTAGTTTTTTTTATCGTCTCAAGTCATCAAGTTGTAAATGTCCGAGTCTACTTCCACCGCGTCAAGTCTGATTTGCGATCGGAGAAACGAGCAATTCAACATTGATTCTGACACAAACACATGATAAAAAATTACAATTTAAGATATAAGTTGATATTGGAGCCAAATTTTAGATGCGCGTTTCTCCGATTGCAAATCAGACTCAACGTGGTAGAAGTAGACTTGAATATCTACAATTCGATGGCTTGCGACCATAAAAAATAATTAATTATGATCCCGGAGAGCGTAGTCGAAGTTTGTAGGAAAAAATGCTAATCATACTTAATATTTTTTGTAACAACTTCAACTAAGCTCGTCGGCTTCATAATTAGCATTTTTTATCGTCGCAAACCATTAAGCTGTAGATATTCGAGTCTACTTCCATTGCGTTGAGTCTGTTTTGCGATCAGGGAAATGAGCAATTCAAAATTGAATCCGGCGCAAACTCATGCTAAAAAAGACTAATTAAGATATAAGTTCAAGATGGAGCTAAATTTGATATGCACGTTTCTCCGATCGCAAATCGGACTTAACTTGGTGGAAGTAGACTCAGATATCTACAACTCGATGATTTGCGACGTTAAAAACGTTATTTATAATCCCGATAAATGCAGTCGAATTCGTTACAAAAACTTACCTAAATACAACTCAACTCATGAATTAAAATATTAATATTTTTATTAATAAAATAATCAATCAACCTTCTCTCTCTGTATGCAACAGCGTAATTAATCCGGAATCATAGATTTCGGAGTTATTCCGGAGCCAGAGATTTTGGAATAACTCCGGAATCACAGATTCCGAAATGACTAGTTTGGTGATTTTGATCTGAATTTTGTCAGTTTTGTGTTTTTTTTATTTTTTGTGGTTAATAAAAAAAAGTTCGGCTACTGGCTCGTCTATCAATTAATGTGCAAGTATCGATCATATAATTAAAGAGTATCTATTTTATGACGAATGAAATCTCGACAATTTTGGCTGATAGTGAATTTGTAAAAAAATAATACAAATTGAAGAAAAAAAAGATAAATCCTAAATCCTAATTGATGCACCTACTCGGAATAAAAACACCAACCAAAAGTAAAATATGTACAAACAAAGGACACTATACAAAATGCAAGATTCACGTCTCTTATGTTATCAGTATCACCGTTTGTAGTCCCATGAAGCACACTAATTAGTAAGGTTGAGACATACTTACCAGTTACCAGGCAGGAGGATCATAATTATGATAATACACAAAACTTGCGTATTCTCTCAATTATTGACACCGGTACGTCTCAGTATATATACTGTACTGGTACATTATTTGGGTAAGTTTTATGTGCTGCAAATAAGCAGTCAGTTGATGAATAAATACTAAAATACACGGCCATAACTTCAATTTTATATGAAATAGTTTTATCTCCATACGTCAGAAACTGGTTGACTATTTCCAATAATCACCAAAGAGCTTACTGGGGAAGGTAAACTTGAATTAATAACTCAGAGGCATCTACCATTGACATTGACAAATAGCTGTAAACTCCTACTTTGTTCTAAATTAAACTGAACTTATAAATCTGATCTATTTCTTTTTTTTTCCGAGTCAATTACATTCAAACAATCAAAAAAAGAAAGCGAGTGTAAAATTTACAGCCTAATTAATAATGCAAGAACCAGAAATACAGTACAAAAATGAGGGTGCTAAAAAAGTATTTGTAAGAATCACCATCATGACTGCTGCTGCTGCCTTGTTAGTGGAACAATTTCCACGAGTGGTGTCGGCATGGGGCTCGGCATGGGTGACGCTCGACAAACAGGACATGTCGGCCGTGATCTCAACCATGGATCTACGCATGCTACGTGAAACATGTGTCCGCAATCGGGCAACACTCGAAGAACGTCGGTATCCTTATAATCTCCCAAACAGACGCTACAACAGGCTGCTGTTGCTGACGACAACATCACCTTCCATCCTTTATCTTTCTCTTCCTTATTTTCATTGGCCATTATTTTTTTGGCTTCTACATAACTCACCTCAGGATAGGTTTTCAGTGTGGCCTCATCTATGCCTGCCTCTAGGTCCACTTCGGAGTTAATTCCAGTGAGTTGGTTAAGGGATCTACGCCGAGCAGGTCTTTCATCGTCGTTCGGACCGGTATTTGTGCGGGTGCAAAAGTACGAGGCCAGGGTTATGGTTGTAATCAGGACAAGGATTCCGACGGATACGCCGATACCATATCCAAAGCCGCCAATTCGACCAGTCGAGAAAACACCTGTTGTTGCATCAGTAGAGTTAAATAATGAACTGTTGGTGCTCATTTGTAACTCTTGCTTCAGGATTGATTTATTTCCCCTCTTCTAATTCGATCTGTTTCTGTTACCTAAGATACACAGGGATTATAGTTGAATGCATTGCTGTGATCCTAGTTTTTTGAAGGCAGTTGGTACCAAGAAGATAGAGATTTGTCAACATGTATACGGGATAGGCACATGATCAGTATATGGAGAGAGTTGAAAAGGAAAGAGATTTAAAAGGTCAATCAATCCAGGTTTCTTCTTATATATATATATATATATATATATATATATATATATATATATATATATATTACGAAGCAAATTAGTTGTGGTGTGGAGGGTTTTCGAGGTCAATGCTTAATGACATTTATTTATTTATTTATTGTCGTTTATCTCTCGATGGTGAATGAGAATCAATGGACTCGTAGCTAGCGTAGTTCTTTTGGTTTGCTTCTATTTGTTAATTAATGCTAATGCTAACAATTAAGGGTTTTGCACGTCTCTGCCCTCAAGTTCACAGTCTATATATAAATCCTTGTCACAGCATTTAATTAGTCCAATAATTCTAATCATGTCTTGCACATAGAACGAAAACGATTGTTGTAATTACACGTTAATTTCTTGAGAAAACAACTGTTTTGTATATAGTCATTATGTGTGCGCTATTAAATAATTATAGTGAGTAGAGATATAATGATTACAAAAACGATATTATATAGTACTATTGTTTCAATTATTCATGAACTAATTGTACATGTTTACAACTATTTTATGTTGACATTAAGGGTTTGCTTAGTAAAATGTGTCCCCAAAATTTTGTATTGACAACTAATATGGTTAATTATGAGTTTTCAAAGATGGTGAGGGATTAATTATTGATTTAATTTCTGCTATACTCTTCACTCTTACTCACTTTCTTTTTTTCTCCTCAACTTTTTAAGATTTCTTAAATCTTCTTCAACTTTTGTTTTCCTTATTTTTCCATCAAATTAAATTACAATAATCATTTTATAAAAATCTTATATATTTATAGTTGATTATGAAAAAAAATGTACTTCCTAGATGGCCGTTGATCCACCATAGTCAAGACGGAGGAACCACGGATCCAAATCTGCTACAGCGCAGCACAAATCAGACGCCCATAATTTACTGCGCTGTAAGCAAATAACGGCCTAGATTTGATTCAGGGGGTCTATATTTTTAAAGTTTAGTTTGCACGAATCTCAAAGCGATTTAAAGGTCCAGATCAGCTGTGCTGAACGTGTAGCGCTACAGCTGATTTGGATTCGAGAAACCATGCGCCACAGTCACTTGTCAACTGAATTGCTACGACGAAAAGCATCATTCAGACATCAGTGAGAAAGATGAATCACTTGGCACGGAACAACAACGCATGTATGTGGCAGCACTACATAATCTAAACATGACGCTAATAGGTGACGACGCTCTAACTACAGAGTGCATATTTTGGTCTTTTTGTCATAATTAACAATAAATATATGCATTTTTTTGTAAAATAAATATGTAATTTAATGTGATGTGCAAATAAGAAATACTTATCAGAATTGAGGGAGATCTAAATATATTAAAGAGTAAAAAGAAGAAATAAGAAATTGAGTGAGAGATATGATAAATTAAGCCTTAATTATTTGACAATGATTATCTTGTCAACACGATATTATTTTTAAATCAATTAAAGAAAATGAAGTTGAAAACTTCAAAATAAATTTATTAGAAAATTCTGTCAAAATATCACTACATAACAAGTCAATTGTTAAAATACCACTATATAACAGAAAATTATCAAAATATCATTAAATTTGAAATTAGTTTGTATTTATGTAACTATCTCTATTTTAACGCAATTAAAAATAAAGAAATAAAAATACCTAAAATGCCCCTCTCTCCTTCTTCTCTTCTCCCGAATTATCGTTGTCACAGTATGTGAGAATGGGACCTGAGAGTATTACCATTACTAGACAAATTTATCACTCTTAAATCACTGCAACTTTCAAAACCAGAAGGGATTAGACCACTAAAACTGTTATTTCTTAAATCCATGTAACTCAATTTTAGATTGTTCCCAAATTCAGAGCATTGAACCAGTTAAATTGTTGTTTGGAGTACTAGCCTCTCCAAACTTGAACAAGTCCCCACATTTGAAGGTATGCTTCCATTGAAGAAATTGAAGCCAAAATCCAAAACTGACAAATTTTGACAGAAACAAATGTCAGGTGGGATTCCACCAACAAAATTATTGTAGTTAAATCAACTAATAATAAGCTGCTCATTGTTCCCGAATTTCGGGATATCACCCCTGTAAATTGGTTATCATCAAGGAAAATATTTTTCAAATTCTTGAGCTCCACAATTTCAAAAGGGATATATCCAGTGAACTTGTTACCATAAATAAGTACCAACTATCGATTTTCCAAACCTCAAGTGGAAACTCTCTAGTTAACTTATTTGTAAATAGAAAAAGCCTTTGTAAATATTATTCGCTCAAATTTTTCTAAGTTTGTTGGTTTGCAAAATCAAATTGAATTTAAGCATTTTTTGTGTATTAAGTTTAATTATAGGGACATTTAAGCATAAGAACAAAAAAAATACAAGAAATGATCAAGAATGACCCAAGAACAAGTTTAGAAGATCAAAATCAAGATGAAGACTTGCTTAGATTAATTAGATCTTAGTTCTAGTTAAATTTGGGTATAAAAGAGCAAGGAAATCCAAACCAAACAGTATATATCGTTATAACGCTATCTTTGACATTATAACGTTATATGTCCAAAATGGTAATTTCTGGCCAAACCCTACATCGATCTGAGATAGGGTTATAACGCTAGATGCTGAAATGTTCAAAATGAATTTTAAAATAGAAATTGAATAAAAAAAATTTCAAAATATCAAAAATATGTCTCAGATATAATTTAAGTTTAGGAATATAAACTATATTTGATCTAAAACATCATTTGGATTAGTAGCAAAATAATTTACACAAAATTCTAGAGAGTTGGTGTTATAACGCCAAGGTAAGTTCAGGTGTCAAAATTTGGCTAAGTACTGGAAATTTTTGTAGGAATTTGGTATAGCGTTATAACGCTACACATGGCATTATAACGCAAGACAAATTCCAATGGTCAAATGTACTATCCTGACACAAGATAGCGTTATAACGCTATATTTAGTACATAGCTTAGCATTATAACGCTATGTGAAAACTGTACGATCAAAATTCAACGGTCACATTATTTGTCCTGACCCAAGATAGCGTTATAACTCTATGATTTACATATAAAATAGCTATGTGACGCAGAAATGCTTTGGCCAGAATTGAGCCCTATATAAATTCTTCTCCCTCAACAATTTTTTCTGTTGTTCTATTATATTGATTCAATACCATTACCAGCAACCTTGAGCCTTCTACCTATAGCCAAATTCTTGCTCTTAATCCCGAATTTAATTAGCTAAATCTAATATAGGGATTATAGAGAGTTAGTATGTTTGAGTGATTTTCTAGCTTAATCTTCCAATTAGCAAATTGTTCATTAGATTGTGAGTGTGTGTGTTGCCTTGAGCTCCACTAGAGTGTGTAAGTGAGTTCAAGGAAGTCAGCTCGATTCTCCACCGGTGTGTGTGTAAGCGAGAAAGAGTTCGGCGTCAGATTAGGGTTGGCGGTTCCGCCGATGTGTGTAAGAGAGCTCCAATTCCGAAGTTGTAGCATTAAGCAAGCATTTGTTGTTTAGTGTAGCGAACCGAGCTTGTTACCGCAAGAAGCGGGGACGCCGGGGACCCGAAGACGTATGCGAGGCATTCGTGTAAGTCGAACTCCGTCAACACACATTCTCTTTTTCCTTATCTCTATTTATATTTACTAAATTCAATTAGTTTAATTGCTTGATTTGTTTGTGAATTGAATTGAGTTGTGCTTGAATTGCTTGATTAGGGAATTAATTAGAATTGCTTGTTGAATTACTCAATTGAATTGCTTGTCATAATTTGTGAAATTTGCAATTAGGCCCCTATTTGATTGAACCGATTAAAATTAGTTAAGCACCTAGGCCCCTATATTCTTACAAATATATTAACTTTCCCAATTCTTTCCGAACTACGCCATCAAGTTGGAAGTTGCAGGGATTTAAGCGTGATAAATTTGTCTAGTAATTATCTTTCTGATCTCATTCTTACATAATGTGATAGCGGTAATTTGGGAGAGGAGAAGAAGGAGATAGGGGCAATTTGGGTATTTTTTTTATTTGTTTATTTATTAATTGTGTTAATATAGAGATAGTGACATTAATACAAATTAATTTCAAATTTAATGACATTTTGACAATTTTAAAATAGAGATAGTGACATAAATACAAATTAATTTCAAATTTAATGACATTTCGACAATTTTCTATTATGTATTGTCATTTTGACAATTAGCTTGTTATATAGTGATATTTTGATAAATTTCCCAATTTATATATATCATGGGACCTATAGTTGTCTAAAAATCAAATTCAGTAGAATTTGAGAGTCGTGTGATGATGTAACAAAAAAATTATAAAATTCAAGCTGTTGAACCAGTTGGACATCTTATGCATGTGCACCCTATAGACCGGGTTAGAAATGTTGGATTTAAAATGTAAGATCTATTTTTAAAGATTTTCGAAATTGCCATATAATCCTTCTCTTTGAAGATATTGTGCTCACTATATTTTTTTTTAAAGTCTGAAGATATCGCAAGATTTGGATGTTCGGAATATTTTCCCAAAATTGTACATACCTAGGGGTTGTGGTAAGAAAAATTAATCACTATATTCGCCTTCTCATCTAATGTCTTCAAAATAGAGGAGAAAAATTGGGAAACAAAAGAAAGAACTTAATAAATCAGCTGCACTAATTTTGACATAAAAGTTACTCGGTCCGATTTGCTATTACATTTCAAACAACATGATATTAGAAGACCTAAGATTTCACCAGCGAAAAAAGAAAGACCACCACACCCCGGTGTAAAATGCAACAGAATATCCCCTGATAGTTATCAACAACAACAACAACAAAGTCTTTTGTCCCAAACAAGTTAAGGTAGACTAGAAATGAAGTTCATATTGGATTTCATTTCCCCTGATGGTTATCATCATCATATAGTAATTATAGCAATGCAATTTATTGCTGGGCACACTGCACGCGTTGGCCACCTGCATGCATATCGTCATCTTCATCATATGCCTTTTGTGCAGCCTGTTGCTTGCGTCGCATCTCTTCCTCAATGTTGACATCATACATGGTTGTCTCTTCACACTCATCCAACTCCATGTCTGTCATCTTTTGGGATGGTTTTTGTGGTAGCACTGCCTCAAGAGCCTTGCACTGGTCAGATGTCAGCGAGTCAGGAAAGTCCACTGCAAAACGAATGTACAGCTTCCCCTTCATGAACGGTCGACCGTACATTGGCATGCCTTCATCATTTATTGCCTTGTATTGGTCTGTGTTTATAACAGAACATTTAATTCTTTAAAAGTTGAAATGCATGTTGTTTGCAACTTGAAGGTCAACCAAGATTTTCTAATATTTAGGTGATAGGTAGACGGGTCAATAACATACTCGAGTGTAGTACTGTTCAATAGAGGTTTCGACATAAATGTTTTTCACTTGTCATCCATATTTCAACGCTGCAAAAACCAATTGAAGAAAAGAATGCTTACCAGGCTTGATGACTTCACCAGGGTTGGACTTGATTAGGAGCTGTCTGTTGTCAAGATGGGTCGGAGCAAAGTGGAATCCACAAAGTGCCTCGGTAAGAGACAAAGAGTGCTCATAGAAGAGGTCATCTCCCTTTCTCTTGAACTTGGGATGATCCTTCTGCTGGAGTACAAAGATAATGTCTCATGTAACTGTATCAGGCTGCACAGAAACACAATCGCACATCTATTAAGTTCTCTTCGTAGGAATAAGTGTACTTCCCAAATATTCCTTTTAAGACCTTACAAAATGAGGGTTCAATAATTGAGATACAACATCCATGTTACTGTCACCCCTCCGCTCTCACAAAAAATAAAAAAGAGAACCCAGTCGACCCAAAAACCCGCCTCCCCTGCTACCTTCTTCCCTTCCCCTTCTTTTCATTTTGCTGCCATCATCAAAGCCGAGAGAGAATCATTGCCGAAAAAGAGAGAGATGAGGGAATCACTCAGTGGATTCTCCTAGTGATCGTCTCTCACTCCGACTCGACCTCGCTTTCTTTCAAAGCTCTATGCCCTGAAGGAAAAGAGGGAAACCGCACCGCGGGTTTCTCATAGTAGCCGCCTCTTGTTCCGACTCGGCCTCTCATTTCACCCATTTTTTCCTCCCCTTCCCTGTTCATGTCGGCTCCACCCCATAGATTTCTCCTTAGCAGTGAGCAACAGCGGCAATATCGAAATTCAACTCGTCGTGGAGGCGGCCGTGTGGAGAAAATTGAAACCATAACCCTAACCAGAGGTCTAGCCGCGACTCCTCAAACCAGAGGAGATCCGCAATCTACAGCTCCCAATGGAGCTGTAGCTGTGCGACGACGACCTTCAAAGGTCTAGCAGCGGCTCCTCAAAGATCCAACACGGCCATGTGGCAGTGCGAGCTTCTACAAGCACAAACGAACGAGATGTTTCGATCAGAAGAGTCGGAGATCCGAGGTGTGCCGGTACTCAACCACATGAGGATACGAAACTGAATGCAGGTATATTTTAGTTGCTTGACCCTCATCTTTGATGGTGCTACAAGGCCAACTCCGATGTACGAAGGATCGTGAGGTGTACCCAAATATAGTTGATTGATGGTAATGCCGCGACAAGCGGTATATGTTTTGGAAGTCCAGTGATGATTGAGAAGCATCGTCTTCTCAAATTTTAGGTTTTTATTTTGTGTTGTTGCTAGTTACCCTTTTTAGTTCTTTTGCTTCGTGTTTTTTTTTTTGTTTCATGTAATCTTCACTCATTTTTCTCCTTGTAATTCAAAAAATCACATTTATGTGATCGCCTTATAATGAAATATGGGAGCTCGACCACCCATCTTTTACTAAAAAAAAGACCTTATAAAAAAAATCAATGAAATTATATTGAAAAAAAAAATAATATAACAAATTATCTTTGCTAGATGTGGTGCTTGTTGATTACAGTATGATGGGTGTTGAGAGAAAACTCGAATTGTAGAAATAGACTTTAGAATTAAAAGATTTTAGACTTAGCGAAACTATGAAACTGTAGAAATAGACTTTACAATTCAAAGGTTTTAGACTTAACAGATGGTTGTTGTCAAAGCACCT
>CAXKVX010000039.1:200000-256428 GCA_964058865.1 Eleocharis quinqueflora | reverse complement strand
AGTTGGGCGCAATGAGACTTTTCAGTGCTTGGCTCTGACAATGGTTAGTCCCTCTTCCATTTGATTATCTGAGAATACCAAATGAAGTGAAAAGGCAGCAGTAATTTCTTGTGGAATTTGATATTTCCATTATTTGGTGGCCATATTATATATTAATTTCATGCATTGCTTTTTGACCTACTAAATTTGCTTGCTGGTGGAGCTTTCAATTTCCTTAAGTAACATTAGTGACAGAATGTATTTCGGAATCTAATATTGGTAATTGCAGGTCACTGATTTTGACGTAAAAAAAATAGCAGTAGCCACTTTGGTTATAAAAGTACATTAGTATATTATGTTTGAAGTTACAAAGCAGGGTGTGTTTACTGAATGTATGAATCTAAAGTTAGTTTAGGCAAGTGACTGCTTCTCAGCACATGTAGGCTTGAAGTTATGAACAAGCACTGTTTATTTCTTATATCAAGAAAGTAATTTTTTTTAATAATCTTGTTCTCTGTAGGTAGGAAATATTGGTGGAAAAGAGTTCTCTGAATCACTTGCCCCTGATGTTCAAAGACTTCTGGTAAGAAAAAGAGCCCCTCAAGTCAGATTTTGAGTATCTTATCCTTATTTAATCCAAGAAACTTATTGTCTTCTTATTTTTGTAACAGATCTCAAGTAGCTGTAGGCCGGTTGTGAGAAAGAAAGCTGCTCTTTGTCTTCTTCGACTTTACAGAAAGAATCCTGATGTTGTGAATGTCGACGGATGGTATGCATAACATTACTCTTTTTCAGGTGGCTAGTATTAACTTCAATCACTAGCTAATAAGTGCCGAAAGGGCATCTTTTCTGCATGGTAAAAGAGGTCTAAATGTATCCTAAAAAGCACGACTGAAAAAAATGAGCTGTGAGTAAGATTTTGATCCTTGTTCACAACTGAGCTGTGAGTCAGAATGAAAGTATGACTAAGCTTTGAACCTAATCTCATTCTTATCTAAGATTCTGGTTATATGTTTTACTTAGTGAAGTGGTAATTTCTAGTGTGTGTGTGTGTGTGAGAGAGAGAGAGACCCACCAAAGACTGTTTTATTTTTTTTCATTTTCAGCAGATGTTGTGCCCTTCTAAATCAAAGAAAATTCTGAACTTCTTTGCTTTATGTGTTTATCAGGGCTGACAGGATGGCTCAACTTCTTGATGAACGTGACCTTGGGGTGCTGACATCCGTAATGAGCCTATTTGTTTCCTTGGTCTCGAATAATGCTGAGGTGTACTGGAATTGCTTGCCAAAATGTGTAAGAATACTAGAGAGGCTTTCGAGAAACCAAGATGTCCCACCTGAGTACACTTATTATGGAATCCCTTCTCCTTGGCTCCAGGTTATCATTGTTTAAGTATTTTTATATGATATTCCGAAATAATTAGGTAAAATACTAGCGAGGGTATACTGCCAATGTTTATGTATATTCGTGCTAGTTCTTGGCCACTTCTAGAGGACCTTGTTTGTCTAAAAAATCAGAAGGAATTAACATAAATACAGGTGGTAAAATCCTGAATAAACACCAAGATTGCTAAAATTAAAAGAGAGAAATTACAAAAAGATGGGGTTTCACTAACAGTGGCGTATGGTATAGTGGTAGACTGGCAGATAAATTTTTGGCAATGAAAGTCTCTCAGATTATTTACTATTTAAAGTAATACAGGTTAAGACAATGAGGGCTCTTCAGTATTTTCTGACAATTGAGGACCCTAGTGCAAGGAGAGCTTTGTTTGAGGTATCTATTTTACTTATCTATAACTTAAGTTAATCTGTATGCAATGGTGCTTTTATTTCCTTATTTTGTATTACAGGTTTTGCAACGCATATTAATGGGCACTGATGTTGTGAAGAATGTTAACAAAAATAATGCCTCGCATGCTGTTCTTTTTGAAGCCCTTGCTTTGGTGAGTGCCACATCAAGTTTTACTAATACAATTAGCTTATTGTGAATATTTTGTATTTATTTGCACCCATGTGAGTTGAACTGTTTTTTCAACTATTTAATTTTGCATATGCATTTTTTATTGTTTTCTTAGATGGATCCCTCCTAGTTATTAGTTTTAATAGATTTAATTATCAGAATGGTAGACTAACATACGTGAATAGTTAATTTTAACTTCCAGTAACCATCCATCTGATACGTCAGTTATTCTTTGTGGTATTGAAAATTTGAATTCTCTCATCATTTTTGAGTTCCATATAGGTTATGCATCTTGATGCTGAGAAGGACATGATGACTCAATGTGTTGCACTGCTTGGGAAGTTTATTGCTGTTCGTGAACCAAATATCCGCTACCTTGGTCTTGTATGTGATTTTTTTTTTGTGAAGTTCATTAAATTTGAAATTTTGTTTGTGTGTTTTTTCAGTCCAATTCGATGTATTATATTTGCAGGAAAACATGACACGAATGCTACTGGTCACAGATGTGCAAGATATTATTAAAAAGCATCAAGCTCAGATCATCACTTCCTTGAAGGATCCAGACATCAGGTACTTCTTTAACTTAATTCTACAAGGTTACCATCTTCCGAGTTTTAATGTGAAAAATTGCAAATTTTGATTGCATATGCAGATTACAAACAATTTTTTTGGGGTTAAGGCATAGCCCTGTCGTCGAACTTATACATTTACTTTTTTCTGTATGTTAATAATAAATGCAATTACAGTATTAGAAGACGTGCTCTTGATCTTCTCTATGGAATGTGTGATGTTACTAATGCAAAGGATATTGTTGAGGAGTTGTTGCAGGTAAAAATATATGCAACTCTCCTTTTCTAGTTTTCTCTGTGCACTTGTTCAATAGGAGAATGTCATGATTACTAATACTTTTTGGTTGGTTTATATTTCCTTGTGTCCTTCTCAGTATCTCAACACGGCAGAGTTTGCCATGCGTGAAGAACTGTCACTTAAAGCTGCTATCTTGGCGGAGAAGTTTGCCCCAGATCTTTCATGGTAGGAAAAAGTTTGCTTGCAATGTACTCGAACTGTTGATCCACACACTATATACCAACTGTCCCTATTATTTTGCATATGCAGGTATGTTGATGTAATCCTTCAGTTAATAGACAAAGCTGGTGATTTTGTCAGCGATGATATTTGGTATCGCGTAGTCCAGTTTGTTACCAATAATGATGATTTGCAGGTTCATTTCTTATGTTCTACTTTTTACTTTCATGCAAGTCCTACTATTTTATATCCTTGCTAAATAGTCTCGTACTATTTCCTAACAGCCATATGCGGCAGCAAAGGCAAGAGAATATCTGGATAAACCGGCCCCACATGAGACAATGGTTAAGGTACTACATTCTCGCATTTTGTTGTACAGTTAACTTGGTCTGCCTTTTGTTCTTGTATGACCTGTGCCACTCCGTTCTGTTATCTGTATACCAGTCATGGGTAGCTAGTTGTGCATTGGTGTAGTGTCTTGTTTATTGTTTTTTTGTGTTTTACCTGTTTGGTGTCGGTACTTGGTATGCATTCTTCACATTGCCATGATGAATGCCCTGTTTAGTCAATGGCTGCCACCATCCTTTACAAGAAGTTTTGTTACTGTAGATGGGTCAATTTATTTGATGAGCTGGTGCAATATTATAATACAGATTAGTGCATATCTTCTTGGAGAGTACGGCCATCTTTTGGCTCATAGACCAGGTTGCAGTCCTAAAGAGTTGTTTTTTCTTCTCAATGACAAGATTCCTACTATATCGTAAGTTTGTCGTCTCATTTTTGCATATGATACCGAGATACTAATTAAATTTCTTTTTAATCATGTCAACAATCCAATTGGCATATATCTGTAATTATCTTATTATCTCATTCAGGACCAATACAATCGCCATTCTACTTTCTAGTTATGCCAAGATACTGATGCACACTCAGCCACCAGATCCCGAACTCCAGGAGCAGATTTTGATTATATTCAGAAAGTGAGTAATGTATCTCTTTGGTATGTGTTGTATTAGATAGTGTGTTTCTTGTTGTACTGAGAGGGTTCTTCTTTTATGTAGATACGAGAGTTATATCGATGTGGAAATCCAGCAAAGAGCTGTGGAATATTTTGAACTCAGCAGGAAGGGACCCGCTTTAGCCGATGTTTTGGCTGAGATGCCAAAATTCCCTGAACGTCAGGTATCATGATTCGTAAGGAAATATGAGAGTTAGATTATCTTTAATAGCTCCTGATATCTGTGAAAGATTGATATTAAGAGATTCTTATATGTTATTTTTTATTTTAACCTTGTGAAATCTAGTCGGCATTGCTGAAAAAAGCTGAAGATGCTGAGGTGGACACAGCAGAGCAAAGTGCGATAAAGCTCAGAAGTCAACAGCATACTTCTAATGCTCTAGTCGTTTCTTCAGATCCACAAGCAAATGGATCTGTACCTGTTACACCTCAACTTAGCCTCGTTAGAATACCTAGTCAAACTGTGGTTTGTTCCCACCTCTCCTTTAGTAATGAAGTGTTATAATCCTAGTTTCTTTTCCTTATATATTTATTGTGTGCTTTATTTTCATATTTTGATATATAGGAAGAAGTTGAGCAGGAAGTTCCAATAGAGAATGGTTTAGCAGTGACACCAGAGAGCAAAGTTGAACCATTATCAGTTCAACCTGAACCTGAACCTGTACCAATTCAACCTGAACCTGTAGCTGTAATTAATTCTGAACCTGTGCCTGCAAAGCCTCCTCCCTCTGCAGGAGATCTGCTGGTGGATCTCTTGGGCCCTCTTATGATAGAGGGTCCACCAGCTCATCCAGGCCCACAAGCTCCTCCTTCAGGCCCACATGTTCCTCCTTCAGGCCATGCAGCTGTACCAGAACAAAATCTGAACCATGGGTTGGATTTGGGTCAAGAATTGGCTGGTGCTTTGGCTATCACTACTCTGGAGGATCAAACGAACTCAGTTCAGGTATGTTTCCAAAGTCAACAACTTTCTTTCTATTGTCTTGTGTGTCATTGGGTACTATGGTTTGGTCAAACAACTAGAGACAGGTCCGTGTAGTTGTGCCTTGTAATGGTGTTATATAGTGCCTTGAAATACCTGCTGTTCCCCCATTCTTCTGAAATGGGTTTTCTTTTCATGTTTGTGGTTAGATCAATAATCATGTTTAATGCTACTTTTTGTTTGACAAACACTGCCCAAGTGCACTATCTTATCTGCTTGACGAATATCTATATATTATGTGATCAAATTTTCTTACTTCTATTATACAGCCGATTGTCAACATTGCTGAGAAGTTTCATCTGCTTTGCCTAAAAGACAGTGGAATTTTATACGAGGACCCGTACATTCAGGTTTCTATCTGATAAGTCTCTGTATCATTGAATCTCTCATTTTTCTTTTTTGCTACTAATATAAACACTTCCTGCTTGGACAGATTGGTGCGAAGGCTGAATGGCGGGCCCATCATGGGCGCCTTGTTCTCTTCTTGGGTAACAAAAATACAGCACCTCTTGGATCAGTTCGGGCCCTTATATTGCCCCCAGCCCACTTAAAGATAGAAGTCTCTTCCGTCCCTGATACTATTCCTCCTAGAGCTCAGGTCAGTGATGAATGTCTTTTCCTCATTTCTGTCTCTTTTTTTTTCATATCTTGGACTTTAATCCCTGAAATTGGGCATAAAAACGAAAGGGAAAAATTAGATATGTGCCACACCTCAAAGCATCACAATTAGAAATTTCCACCTCAAAGTTAATTCTTAAATAAATGCCATCTAAACTTCAAAAACTTCAATTATTTAGAAATTTGCCATCTATCTTGTATAAAAATATCTGTAAATAAAAAATATTGAAATTAATAATTTAATATATATGTCCAAAATATCCTTTTAGTATTGTTCCATTTCCCTCCGATTAGCATCGTGCTGTAGGCAGTAGGTATCATGCCATCTGTTGATATTCAAATTTGCATTTTTGGATACGAAATGGTAGTTGGTACCCAATGAATGGATTATACCGAAATAAAAAAAAAAAACAGGTAGAAATAGGGAACACCAAGAACTAGCAACAACTATAGTTAAGGTGTGGGAGAAGAGTGCTGATGCTGAGATTGCAATCAAGCAGGCATGCCAAATACTTCTAATGAGACAATGGTAGAAGAAATCAAGGTTTCTTTTTTCTTGTGCTAACTGCAATTTGAACACGCAGTTCATTATCTTTTGCCAAATACTTCTAGTCCACATCTTTATTATCTGGTGGAGAAATTTTCGGGAGTTCCCATATTTCCCTGGCAGCGACGCCTCTGGGAGGGAGAGAAGCGGCTTCATATTTTCTAGGGTTTCTCTGGTTTGGAGAAGAAACTAATGTGCGTCGGTGGAGAGGGTAAGCGAGGAGGCGGCGACGGTGGAAAAGCGACGCGTTGTGGGTGGGGTGGGGGTTGAGGTTTTAGGGGTGAATCTGACAGTGGGTCAGTTGCCAGTTGCTAAGTCTTATAACTGATATACAAAGGGTATATTGGGAAAAATAAAAAATACATCTCAGAATACAGTATATTTAAATAATAATTAATTATTGATGTATAACAATTGCCCAGTTGTGGCAAATTTCTAAATAACTGAAGTTTTTTTAGTTTAGGATGGCATTTATCTAAGAATTAACTTTGAGATGGCAAATTTCTAATTTTGATGTTTTGAGGTGGCACATATCTAATTTCCCCAAAACAGAAGTGCATGATATTCAATGGATTGGTTTTGTATTCATAGTAGATTATTTTTTTTTTGCATTTACTTTTTTAATCTTACCACAATTTTCCGACTTTTATTGATCCTACTTGGTAATGTGATATGCATTCTGTCAGGTGCAATGCCCACTTGAAGTTATCAACCTCCGAGCAAGCAGAGATGTTGCTGTCCTGGATTTCTCCTATAATTTTGGAACTACAGCTGTGTGGATCTTCTCTTTTTCCCTTAAATAGTTGATATGGTGATTAGGTGACAACTAATGGTAAATGTTTGTTTTATGAAGGTTAATGCAAAGCTTCGGCTGCCAGCCGTGTTGAACAAGTTCTTGCAACCAATTGCGTTGACACCTGAAGAGTTCTTCCCACAATGGAAAGCTTTGGCTGGGCCCCCTTTTAAGCTTCAAGAAGTGGTTAGTAACTTATAAAGATAATGACAAATAGCAATAATCCCAAAGTCACATACCACAGTACCAATAACAATAATTTAAATACTGCAGGTCTAGCAATACAACTTGTAATAACATGAAGCTGTTTTGCTTTTCTTAGAAAGTTTACTAAAGAGTCAAAGAAATACCAACTATTTAACTCTTACCAAAGATTGACTATTAGGGGTGTAAATGGTATGTATATTATCCTCTCCGCTCTGAGTCTGTATCCGAAATTATGTGGATGTGGATAAATACGGTATGAAATAATGTGTGGATATGGATATGGATTTGGTTTCGCATTCGTAAAAATGATGTGGATATGGATATGGATATGGATAATTTTTTGGTTGTCAAAATATTGTGGATATCCGGACTATCCGTATCCGATATAATAGCATATAATTTAAGAATTATTTGCAAAATAGTGTTAAATTGTTAATTTTTTTATTTATGCATCTTAATTTCTAACTTATTATAACCATCAGCTGATATATTCATATATTAATTTTGATATTAACAATTTAATTTTCATTAATTTAAATACTTATTATTAATAAATATGTATTAGGCTATGGTACTTGCGTAAGCACAAGCCTCTATTGTGCTTACGACCTTATCTCAAATTTCAAAATGCAAATGGTTGATCTGAACCATTAAAAATAAAAATGTTGTCCATACTAACATCTACCTATTGACCAAATTTTTTTATTTTTAGAATTTTGTTACTATTTTATCGAATGGGTGAAAAATTTATTAATCCAACGATTTACAGGCCTCTCAAGTTTTAATGAAATTCCACCATCCGATAAAATAGTAAAAAAATTCTAAAAAATGAAAATTTTAGTTCCCAAGTAGATTTTAGTATGGATAATATCTTCAATGGTTCAGATTGACCATTTGCATTTTGAAATTTGTGATATGAGTCGTAAGCACGGAAGATCTCCATGCTTACACAAGTACCGTAGTCGAACTCTATATGTATATTCATTAATAATAAATATTATATTTTTTGTAATATATATAACCGAATTCGTAACCGTTGACTATCCGCTTTGTATCCGTATCCGTTTTATGTGGATTTGGTTTTGGATTTTAGCATCCGTCTAACATCAGTATTCGTATCTGTATCCTCTTGGCGAAGTGTGGATATGGATATGATTTCAATACTATCTGTTCCATATCCGCTCTGTTTTCACCCCTATTGACTATTCAAGTAGCAAAGTTAACACTGGTTTCAAGTTACTAGAAATATTAGATAACATTTGAATGCTGATTTTTTTTGTTTTCTTCCTGAGCAGGTCAGAAGCGTAAAACCTATGACCCTTCCTGAAATGGCTAATTTTCTGATGAGTCTTCACTTGGCTGTTACTCCTGGACTAGTATGTTACTTTTACTTTCCTAAGATGCTTGATTATTTGACTTATTTCTCTGATTCAGTAGCTGAAATTTCCCTTCCTCTGGCCAGGATGCTAATCCAAATAACTTGGTTGCTTGCACTACCTTCTACTCCGAAAGCACCCGTGCTTTGCTTTGCTTGGTAAAGATAAAATGATTTTCTATCTTGTTTTGTTGATCTCCACATTTGAACTTATATTGATGTCACTCTGTTACTGTAGGTGCGGATCGAAACAGATCCATCAGACAGAACACAGTTACGCATGACACTTGCTTCTGGAGATCCTTCATTAACGTTTGAGTATGTCTCTATGGCCTTCTTTATTACTTTCTTAGTTTCTTAGCAGGTTTAGATATTTGTTTGCTTATGAGACATGTACTTGTTAGGTTGAAAGAATTTATCAAAGAGCACTTCATCAACATTCCCATGGCTGTGCCATCCTCTCCTGTGGCCCGTCCTATGGGACCTGCTCCAGTGCAGCCACAATCTCCACAGACTCCAGGTAGATATAATGATCCGGGTGCCATGCTCGCTGGTCTTCTATGATATTTTCGTCAAGTGGATCCATCCTAGATATATTATACGACATTTCAATATGGATGCTGCAATTAACTTACCTGGCGAGAACAATGATGCATTTGTTTGAAAGGATTTATGGAAGGGAATGGCAGCGTAAAGACAATTTCGTAAAGGCCCATTTATAGCATGCGGAAATGTTTTTTTGATTCTTTGGGGCCAATTGTTGTAAGGTCCTCTTGCACTAGAGGTATCATCAGTGTGTGCATTATTGCTTTCAACTTTTTCTTTTTTATCTCTGTTTTACCACAAGGGTTGTTGCTTTGTGGGTGAATAGAATTAGCTTTTCGTGTGATTATCTGTGCTTCCCTGGTTAACCGTTGTAGAAGTTTTGTTTTGTGGTGCACCATTGTTTGTATTGATAAAATGGTAGGAGAAACATAGTGCAATGAGTTATTCTGTACATCTGTAGCGATCCTGTAAAGTTTTTGCATGTTAAGTTCTTTCACTGGGCTGTCTGGGCATCTCGCTTCGATGTATTTTAGTTACATCAGCTACTTGGATTTAAATTAATCACATCGTGATGTGCATCTAGAAATTACTACAATACTGCACTGTAGTTGTATTTAGTTGGCCTCTTTGTCATAAGCATTCAATTTGTATATAAAAGAATTGCGGGATCTCTGGATCATCAAAGCTGTTTTCGGCATTTTGGTATCGATAATTACTGGTAATAATGAGCTAAAATTGGTGGTCTTAATTCTGAAAATTCTACACGTCATAATTTTCAGACCATCATCATGTGCATCTCGAAGAATACTACACTGTAGCATTACGGTCTTCGTAATATTTCGTGGTTTGCTCCTAGGCCTTCTTAATTGGGGGTTTTTAGAAGCCCAAAAAGTTTCCGCCATCAAATGTTCGCGTAGTGAGATTTGGTTAAGATCTGATCATTGATTCTTAAATTTGATTGATAAAGGAGTAACGAATTTGTTAGCATCTGCTTGTTCTATTAGTTTTATTTATCTTTAATATATCTGACATGAGAAACAAACAAATGTTGATCCATATTTTTCATCATTTTTTAACTGTTCTGACCTCAATTTTAATGAACTAAGAGAGTTCAGTATTGCCAAATGCAAAATTTGGTTTCTAATCTCTTCCCTTTGTCTGAGTGTGCTGATAAAGTCCAGTGGTAAAGAAGAAGAAAAATAAAAAAAAACAATAATGTATATCTATGGTTGAAGGACAGGGGTGTTAGGAATAACAGGTGGTCCATGCTGTGGAATATAAGAATTCCTGTGAAGATCAAAATTTTCATTTGATTTTTTTTTTATCAAAAATAGAATCTAGCAAGGACCAACATGCAAAAAAGAGGAATGCAAGTGAATATATCATGTGTATACTGTGATGAAGAGGAGACAGTGGAACACCTATTCTTCCAATGTGGCCAAATCAGAATTATTTGGCAATGGGTATTTGAATATCACTGGGGACCAAATAATATGGAGGAATTACATTTTCTATTATTAAAAATGGATAATCAAATTAGGTAGATATTCACTGTAGTGAACATAGCAACATTTGGGTCTGTTGGTTAGATAGGAATGAGTGTTGCTTTACTCAATCAAAACATGCTACTATTCAATAACTTTGTGCTAAAATCAAGTATTTTGTGCAATATTTGGCAGGTGCAATGAAGAGTTCGATACAAGAGGAAATTGGAAAATGGGCTTTGAAGAAAACTCTGCCTAACAGGATGATCCAGGAGATGCAGTTCAGGATACGCAAGCAGGGGTGGATTCAAGATTTTCGTTAGGGATTCAGATTTATGATTTTTTCCACAGATGCTTATTTAAAAAAACATATTATTTTTAGAAAAAAAATTCAAATACATTATCATTTTTGAAAGAAAAAAAGAATATTTACAGGGGTGTGCAACTGACCTGGTAACCACCCTGATTGCACCCCCTGGTTTTACTTGGCTCTGGTGGTCATATACTCATATGATACACATTTCACAGTTCCTTTTTCTGTGTTTCTTTTTTTTTTGTGATAATTTGTGAGAGTTTTAGATGGTTTGATGCCTTGTCTGTTGTCTCCGTGTTCTGGCAAAGGCAGCTTTATGTTTTGTTTTTACTTTTTAACAATAACTTTGAGCTCCTTAAGCGTTGTTGGAAAGAGAGATACCGTTAGTACATTGGTGCTCTAGATAGGGGTACCAGTGCAAAGTACAGTTAGGAGATTGATATAGATACTGACGTATAGGAGAAATAGAGTCGGTCTGTAAACAACTTTCTTTTTTTTTTTTCGAGGGAAACTTTCTTCTTTTTTATGCAAAAATGCTGCGGCGAATTAGCAAATTAATTTAGACTTGAGTGGCAAAAACTTACATTTCTATCAAAATCATACGATTTATCTAAATTTTTATGTATTTTTTGGGCCAGTTTGAAGTATTATAAGAAAAAGGTAATTGTAGTACACATTAACATTTATAGTACATTGTTTATCACATATGTTTCAAAATTAAGAAATAGAATTTAGATATGTCTTCCATTATTTCGATAGAACATGTAAATTGACTCAATTGTACTACATGTTCTATCGAAATAATGAACTCAACAATATATAATAGAATTTAGATATGTCTTTCATTATTTCGATAGAACATGTGTTACAATTGAGTCAATTTCATAATAAAAGTTGAAAATTTCATAATGAAAAAATTATATTGTTGAACGTGGTGTTTAGTACAAATTATCAGTGACACCATCGCTATTGTTAAGATTGCGGGTTAAGGTTTCAACAAACGTTGGAGAAAAAATTGACAGTTATAATGAATGTCAAAGTAATCTCTAATATAAAGAGAGCATTCAATAAAAAAAGTTTATATTGTTTGATTAAAGAAAAACAACTTTAAAATTGGTTCAAACATACTATATGCGTTGTTTAATAAATAAAAAGATTTATATTTTAACATAAAGTTAAATCAAAGTAGGTGTGCACAGGGGCGGATTCAGGATTCTCGCCAGGGGTTCGAAATGATGGTTATTCTTAAAAAAAATTATTTTACATGGTCATTTATGCAAAAAATTTCAAATATATGGTCATTTTTGAATTTTTTTAAAATATATGATCATTTTTGAAAAAAAAATTTCCAGGAGGGTTCAGCTGCACCTCCTGGTGCAAGGTGGCTCCGCCCCTGGGTGTGCAGTTAACTAAAATAACTTTAATAAGATCACAAGTTCAATCATTCGTGAGCATAAATATTCATATTTTTTTTAAAAACATTTAGTAATAAATGTCGGATATATCCAAAATATCCCAAAAAAATAAAAAAATATCACTCCAGAAATCTGAAACAGAGGAGCTCAACTCGCTGAAATAACTAGTAAATTAAAGGGCCCTAAATAGAACGCCAAAAGTAGGACTGAAAAAATCGTAGTTTGAAAATTTGTTCGAGTTCGAAATTAGTTCGAAATTAATTTCAAATGAAATCAAACTAGTTCAAAATGATTTTGAATCAAACTCAAACTAGAGTTAGTTCGTCCGAAACTGTGCGAATTATGAGAAGATATGAGTTGTTGTATGATATCGAGACTATATGTGCTGTGAGGTCGTTCAATTTAATATCAAATCGAACTCAAACTTGACACAGTTCGTTTAAATGATGTTCGCGAATTATATAATTTGAATCTTGTTGTTATTTTTCTTATTCTTTCTCAACTACATTATCTACTTCATTTTTATTTTCATTAAAAATAATTGGTTCATTCATCTTTAATGTCAGTATTTTCATCTTCATTTAAATACTCACGAGTTGGTTCACACACACTATTTTTATTGTCAGCATAATCATCTTCTATGATCTTTTTTATTAGATAATATTCATCTTCTCCGTCAGCTCATTTTACTACTTAAAAGAAAATTCGTAGTTTGTAATTTGTTTGTGTTCGATTAGAATTAATATCAAATTAAACTCAAACTCGACATAGTTCGTTGGAATATTATACTATTTCAAATCAAATTAGTTCAAAATTAATTTCAAATCAAACTCAAATACAAACAATAATTTGTTCCAATTGGATTCGTTTACTGCCATAGCCAAAAGATTTTAAAAATAAAATTGGTAGATACCTCTCTTACCTGTTACCGCGTTGTGTTTCAAACCCGCGCGCCGAAACCAGATAAGAACAAGAGCAACGCCTATATTAACCGTCGGAAGGCGATCGAAAGAAAAGCCCTTGATAAAACGACATCAATACATCATGTTAAAAGAGGTGGGGGCCACAAAGTCTACAATACCAAAACGTCGTAGTCTCGTAGAGAGACAAAATGGTGGGCCCCAGCACCGATTCTCACGTCAGGTATCCCTTGTGATTTAATTAAGATCCATCACGTGATTAGTGATCAATGTTGACCCTTGGGATACACGCTACTAGGATTCACCGTGACACGCGCTCATTCCACGCCGTATGTAGTCGTATGGAAGTTCAAAACAAAACGATAAAGGTCGATTTTCTAATGGGTACCACATGATAGCGAATAATTACTTCATGTGAGGAGGCAGTGTGAGCACAGAGAATCTCTCAGTGGTTTGTCTTACTCCTCACTGCGATTTCACCGTGTTCTTTTCTAGACGAGTCGTGCTGTCGTCGCACGGATTGAGGCATCGTAAATTTAAGGGAACCGAATCTCCTGCTCGTAAATTTCTGCTTGTTTCGATCTGGAGCGTTCAAAACTCATCTAACGGCTAAAATATCTGTCTCTGAATCAAATCACAATCGTTCGTGACGATCGAGCGGTCGAATCGAAAACAAGCAGGAAACCAAGCAGAAATTTACGAGCAATAGATTCTGACCCAAGTTTAAGATCTCTCTTGCAAAATGATCCAATTAAAAAAACATGACTTCTCTCATCTCTGTGCCTCTTGACTTAGATACAAGTCATTATCCACTTCTACCTACTTTTTACCCTAACAACTTTTCTCACTCCTAACCTCCGAATTAAACCATATTCAAGCCGAACTCAGCTAACCAAACCTAGCCGCGTTAGCAAAACGACAAACACGAAACCCACTCGCGTCTTCACCGGAACGAATCCTCTGTAACGCACTAGCGCGCAACCGAAAATTTGGATCGATCGTGAATCTTGATGCAAATCGGCGACCTACGTACTACGTTACATAAGTCCCGTACAGCACCAGATCAGTTTCCACCGGTATGTAACTTCCTACAACAGTTTCCTCGCGACCGGTTTTCATTTTTCATCAAAAGAGAAAAGTTTCAACGGCACTAATATAATTATTTCCTGACGCTGACGTCGCGGCCCCACGTTATCTAGTCCAGTGGTTGACGAAGACCAGGTCTTTCCAAAATTCAGCGCTTCCCCTGGGACCAGGACTAAGGAGAGCTCGATCTATAAAATGTATCTTGAGAATTATAATTTTAATTGTTAAACAGAACAACTTATATGTTAAATGGAACATCGGAGCATCCACTGGGTAGGCTACTATACCTTACCATATAATTTCTAAAGAAAAGCACTGGTTTTTTGGGCTTTCAGACAACAATGGAGCTTTTTGGCAAGCCTGTGATTGTCTCTGAGCATAACCATGCGATCTTCCTGTCCAGCATCCTCTGCCCGGACGGGCCCACCCCGACCCACAAGTGTGACTATCAGTGCCAGAACGAGCACATCTTTGGCAACATGTACCGGTGCCGCCTCACCGGCCTTACCCACATTTGTGACAAGAACTGTGACCAGCGAATCCTGTATGACAACCATAGCTCTCTCTGCAGGGTCAGTGGCCAGGTGTTCCCTCTCTCTCCATTGGAGGCACAAGCAGTGAGAGGTGTCAGGAGGAAGATGGAGAGTGAAAGGGGTGAGGGATCTGAAGGTGGTGGTTGCGGGTTTAAAAGGAGGAGGAGAGAGTCGCCATTCGAGAGGTCTTTTGGGGTCGTTGCACCAATCCCGGCTCAGGCTGGGGATGGAATGGATATGAGTTAATTAGATGATGTCGCCTATTAATTGGGATATTGACTGCTGTCGACTACTAGTAGTACTTTTTTTCTTCTTAGTTTTATTTTCTTTCTTTTTGTTGTCCTGTTTGTCTGAACTGTCTACTTGGCAACTTTAACTATGGTGAAATAAGTCCCCTTAAGCTGGGGTACTAGATATGTCTTTGACATTTAGAGACTAAGTAATGAGTAATGACGGACTTATGTTCTGGCGGTAATTGGAAATGTTATCTTGTTTCTTCTCTCTTTCATTTTAGCTTTCTTTTTCTTCTTCCTGTTTTTGGTTCCATTTTTGTATGGCGTAATTCATCAGTGATGCCTGTGTAGTTGTGCTTTATATTTGCTATTTATTTCTTTAGTGCCAGTAATGTAATTTATGAATTTATTTTTTTTGGTTTGCCTATGTAAAATTCAAAGAAACACTTCTAACAATTTGAATCAGCAGGTGTTGCAGATCAAGTAAAATAGTAGTATGGTTTGTTCTTATAGAACTCTAATTGTTCTTATTGTTTGTTTGACAATACTTCAGGCTACTTGTAGGATTCGTACTGACATTGTTCTTTTTTTTTTCTTATTTACTTGTTTTGCAGGATAATTCGGTCACCAAATTTTGTATATCTAATTTTCTTTTTTTAATGCTGGTCCTTGTTGGAAGAATTTGTACCTAATTAGTTTCAATATCTTTTGGTGCAGGCTGATGGCTTTGCTTGGTTTATCATTGGACCGTGAGACATTATCTTCCTGCGACATGGTTATGGCTTTTGTTGTCTTAGCTGAAAAATGGGCAAGGTCAGTATCCTCTTGTAAGTATTTGTTGTATTGACTGGTGTTACTAATTGGTAGCAGTGCTGGTACTTGTGAGTTTATTATAATGACTGTTAAAATTTAAATTGGCCTAAAGAACAATTCATGAAGTAGTACAGGGTCCAGGAAGTAGTACCAGTTGTGACCTCCAAAAAGAAAGTTCAGAAATATATCAAGGACTGACTACAGTGTGTGTTTTGAATTTGGTAGCCTTTGCATTGCTAGTCCATGGCCAAAAGATTACTTATTTTTGACAATTCAATCTGATATTTGAAGATGGTTGATAAATTATAACTCCTTTTGATTTATTTTTTATTTGGCAGTTCTTCGGTACCAATGAGAAAGGACAACTCGGTCCAGGTGAGAAATTGACGACATTTCTTGTCATAATATATTGGTGTCTTGGCTAAAGAGAGGGAGGTATATTCAGTGATGAAAGGTCAGAGCAAGCAATGTCTGAAGAATTTAATTTGTATATCGGCTAAAGATCAGTCTGTCTGCTTGCTATCAAATGAGGAAAGCAATGCTTTCTCTTCCTGCTGTCCATGAGATGGTTACTTTTATTGTTTGTCAGGAACCATCATTAGAAAGGTGTTGATCATAGATGTGAAAATGATCTGTAAATCAACTTTTTTTCTCCCATTTATTGTAATTGACCAATTGATTGCGTAAGAGTTAATACATTTCCTATTTCCATCAAACAAAGTCCGCTGTTGATGTAGTTGTCTGTATGTAGCCTACCCTGCAAAGGAACTTGGTGAAGCTAGACCAAACTTGAGTACAATTCACCTGGAATTTGAGCTAGTTTGATAAAAACTGCAGTGGAATTTGATCTGAAATCAAACTTGAATTAACAATTCATCTGGGATTCGTGCTATGCATGTTTGGGTCGAAGACCGTTTTGTTAATATGGCTCATTCCCTCAGACTCGAGTTTAATCAAATAACAGTTAATTTACAAAACCCTTGAGCTTGATTACCCATAAAAAAAATCAAATATTCAGTTATATTCAGCTTTGATATTCAACGAGAAATGTTCTTATACAGTTCTTCCCATGAGTACCAAAAAAAACCCCCCCGCCTCAAAAAAAGGCACCAAAGAAAAATAATCAAAGGTCAGATTAAACAAGGTAAGAATTCCTCAGTATGAATATTAATACTATATATACAGAGTTAGCTTAGTATTGTCGTGTTTAATTTTTCTGACATTCCGACACATCATTTTGCTATTCAATTTGTCCAAGTTATCGAACACGCGACACGTCATTAACGAGACATGTCATTAAGTTTATGTTATTAATTTCTTGTCATTAATTTAATTATAAATCATTAATAACATTAATTTCACGCCATCAATTTCAGTATAAATCATTAATAACATTAATTTCACGCTATTAATATTCATGCCTTTCTCATTACATATAAATCATCATACTTTAAAAAGAGCATGATATTTATCAATACTATATATAAAGTTTGCTCAGTGTCGGCGTGTTCAATTTTTCTCACACTTCGACACATCATTTTGCTATTCAATTTGCATTGCACGTTTGTTCAGGTTATCGGACACGCGACACGTCATTAATTTCATGTCATTAATTTCACGTCATTAATTTCAGTATAAATTATTAATAACGTTAATTTCACATCAATAATATTACCTATCTCATTTCATATAAATCATCATACTTTAAAAAAAACTTAAAAAATATATGATATTATTTATTATTATATAACTTTAATTTGAATAAAACAATATAATTTAATAAAAAATAAATTAATATAATTACGCTATTTATTTTCTATAATACAAAAAATTTCTTTCTTACAAAAAAAACTTACCGCGGCAATGCAATTTCTAGATAACATCCACGTGCGATGGATATCGTTTCGGTGCGGAGGATATTGTTTCGGCGCGATGCGAGAAAGCGGCACTCATCGATTGGTTCCGCAGAGGATTTCGATTCGTGGGGAACTGAACTGGAACTCGCTGCAGTTAGCTGCTTCGCAAAAATGGACCTCGCTTTCTCTCCACTTCCACTCCATCGAATCCCAGTGCAATCGCGCCTCTCGTCCAACCGTCGCCTCCGCAAATTGCCCCCTTCTAGCGCCATCTTCTCCGCCATTGCCCCTTCTCCAGTATCCTCTATCTCTCAACTCCAGTACTGATTTCTCACTTGTTTTATGCATTTACTAACATCTCCTCGCTTTCTAGGAGCAGGCCAGGGAACTGGAGAGCAGTAAGCATAACCTGCTCCAAGCAATCCAAGAGACACACCGAGGTCTTGTCGCAACTCCAGATCAGCGCTCTGCCATTGAGGAGGCGCTCGTATGTAATTCTCTCTCTATCTGTCAGGATTAAGCTTGTGCACTAATGTTTCGTTCACTAGATTCGATTAAGTCTGTTCTGTCGTGAGCATGACATTTACCCCTTCTGTTTTCACAGGTTCAAGTGGAAGAATATGGGGCAGGTTCGACAATTGAACTGGAGAAACTGGATGGAACGTGGCGTTTGAACTATACTTCAGCAGGAGATGTTTTGGTTCTCTTTGAGGCTGCAGCAAGGCTTCCTTTCCTTCAGGTTTTGTAATTTTTTTATTATTTGATTTGCATTGCACACCCTGAAAATATTCTTCAAGTATATTAAAATTTTGCAGGACTAATTGACACAAGTAGTATTTTAATATTCTCTGAAGATATGACACATTTTGATTATTCTAATTCTTCATTAATATGCATGGACTGAAGATGCTAATATTATATTTAACGGTATCCGATTTTGTAATTTGGGTGTTTTCATGTTTAACTCAATCTGGTCCTGTTTTTCAGATTGGACAGATTTACCAGAAATTTGAGTGTAAAGATAATACCACTGGAGGCATTGTCCGAAATGTAGTGAGATGGAGCATCGAACCCCTCTTGGAGGTAGAATTGTTGTATAATACTAATATACAATAAGAAGAAAAAAAAATCAGATGTTGGTCCCTGTACTTCAACCAAAGATAAGATTCGGAGCCTGAACTCTTCGTTTTGAGTATTGTCCAAGTTAGGTTCTCAAACTTCCTAATCATATCTCCTGTCTGTCCTTCCTGCATGCAAATCCCTACCATCGAGACACTGAACACAGCAACAACAAAGCTTTTATTCTCAAATAAATTGGTAGGCTAGGAATGAAATACAATCTGAAATGAAAAATCAATATAAATAATAATATAATAAATAGTAAAATAGTAGTAAAAATAAAAGTATAGTAATGATGATGATGATGATAACATAATAATAATAATAATAATGATAGCAATAAGCTCCTTCACACTCGTCTCTTGAATTCTTTGAACGAATCGCTTGTTGGTGTCGTCAAAAGAGTCATCTAGCTCAAATCTAGCTCAATCATAGTGCTTTCATTCTCTCCATTGAACAACTTGTCGAAGTATCCTCTTCATCTGTTATTGATCTCGTCGTCTTTCACCAAAAGTCTATATGTTATTGATCTGTTATTTGTCTCGTCATCTTTCATTCTCTCGCGGATTTTGGCAATCTTATACATGTTCTTTTCGCCTTCCTTCGTACCTAGCTTGTGATATAGATCCTCATAAGCTCGACTCTTTGTTTCACTCACAGCTTTATTTGCATTTTTTTGTCCGTTTTATACTTATGTACGTTATCTTCACTCTTATCACGATGCGAACACTTGTAGCAGTTCGTCTCCTTGATAGTTTTTTGCACGTTCTCGTTCCACCACCAAGTGTCTTTAGGTTCGCGTCTATTTTCCTTAGTCACTTCGAACACCTCTTTAGCTACCTTTGAATGCGAGTTGCCATCGTTTTTCACATGTTATTAGCATTGTAATCGTCTTCGTTAAAGGTTCATTCTTCTATCATCATGTCCTTAAAGACCTGTTGGGTATCTCCTTCGAGTTTCCGCCATCTCGTCCTCGATATTTTGACGTCTTTGTCATGTCGAGCACGTATTCGAAAGCGAAAATCTAAGACCACATGCTTGTGTTGTTGGAAGACACACTCTCCGGCTATAACCTTACAATTTACGCAAGCTCGTTTGTCATTTTTCTTAGTAAGAGCAAAATCGATCTGGCCTGAGTGTTTGCCACTCCTGAGGTAACTAAATGGGATTGTCTCTTTTTGAAAGTATTAGCTATCATGAGGTCATATGCTACAGCGAAGTTCAAGATGTTTTCTCCTTCTCCTTCAAAATTTCCACTAGTTATACCAATATGACCGTTGAAGTTTCCTCCTACAAAAAGCTTCTTGTCGCTAGGCACACCTTTAAGCATCTCTTCTAGATCTTCCCAGAATTGCTTCTTGACGTTCTCGCACAAACCATTTGTGGGGCATACACACTAACGACGTTTACAACTAATTCGCCAACGACCAGCTTGACTAGGATAAGTCTATCTCCTTGTCTCCTAATGTCGACAATTGCGTTCTTGAGGCTTTGGTCAATTAAGACGCCTACTTCATTCCTGCTTCGTTCTGTTTTGTGTACCATAGCTTAAAATCAGTATTTTCCACCTCCTTCACCTTCTGCCCCATCCATTTAGTCTCTTGAATGCATAAGATATTTACACGTCTCCTAATTGTAGTATCAACTAACTCTCGTAGCTTACCCATTAAGGATCCTACATTTCAACTACCTAGATCCTCGGCTAGCTTTCCTAACCCCTCGCACTCGTCGAGTAAAGTACGAAGACCCTTGCTCATTTGTCACTACATCCGAGTGTCGATGTAGCACATCACTAAGGGAGTGACGACCCGGTCCTTGCACATTTAACACCATATCCCGGTTCTGATATGGCGCGTCGCTAAGAGGGTTACGCCTTAACGAAAGTGTATTGGGTTTCATTTCCATGGGAGTGGTTAAAATTTTTTACGCTGGCTCGCCAAACCTATCACAATCCTCATTTTTCGAACTTGGATCCGCCTATGTTGAAAACAACACAGACGGAGTTAGAGACACTGAAACACTGAAACACTGAACACAGAAATGAAATATTTCTGTCAATGTCATTCTCCCTCTCTCTCCCTCCTGCGTGCAGGATTTATCATGTTATTACTTTCTGCATCTCATCATTCTATTAATTTATCTGCCATTATATCATTCTCATCATGTTGTCCAGCACTCAATTTGGGTGAGTAGCAACTGCGAGCTACAGTAGGTTAACTAAATGTAGTGCATGATGAGGCTTTGGTTGCCAAGTTCCTTGATTGGATGCCAAATTCTGAGATGACCACAGCATGGGCAGGTGTGGTACTTTTGTGAAAGGGGGACCTGATCGGTCTCTTGGTATTTCTCCTCCTTTTGGAAGGACTGAATGATACTAAGAGATTATACAAAAAAATGGATCAATTCTAAACAAAAGTCTTTTTTATCAAAAGAAGGGGTTTTACTATACTACAAATGGAAATATAATATAGGATACTGAAGTTGGTGAATTTAAAAAAAAAACGAACCATTTTTTTTCAGTCGAAATTCTATCAGAGGATATTTTTTAATATTATATCATCTTCCATTAAGGCATATAATATCTTGTTTGAGATATCTGCTGTAGAAATAAGCCAACATCTCTATTGGCAAATAGGAGGTTTACAAATCCATGGCCGAAGTACTTATCACTTCTTTTTTAATTACTATTTTGAATTATTTTTTTATAATGGAAAGTTTATTCCTTTGAATAAAAAAAACATCTTGAATTATTTACATAAGATATATAAAGAAAATTATATATATGAATTGAATCCTTTTATCTAAATTTTAGATTATATATATGAATTGAACTATTTACATAAGATACACAAAGCCATGTGACATGGGCCATTTCAGACAACCATGTGAGATACAGTTTGAGAGGCAAAAAAAGAGGGAGAGGAGGGTGATGCTACTGATTAGTATCTAGCATGTTTTTTTGAACACTTGAGAGCACTATGATCTATTGTTTCGTCGTACATTGGGACTCTCTGCAAATTATCTAGTTCCCCTTGAAGTCAACTGACGCAGAGAGTTGAAGGGACAGACATACAGTAGGGAATATAATGTTTTCATTTGGAACTAAAAGGATTATCAGCAATACGAGGGAATCTTTACGTGCAAACACGTTTTTTGCATTAGGGCAATAAACCATTGGGCTGTAGACAATTTGTCATTGTGATCAAGTCAAGATTAATATTCTTTTAATTGTTTGATTGCAAAACCCTCGATTGCAGTTATCTGCCCCGATAATATATTCCAAGTTTGAGGACTAGGTAGAGATCAGTGTTCAGTTACCAATTTAAGTATTTGATTTAAGTTCATGGACTGATTCTACAATTTTTCCTATGTAACGGGCTCACTAATTCCTCTAGTTGCTGGCAATTTCAACTTCATTTGGAAAACAAAGCAATAATTCACTCACAAAGAGCAATAGAAAATAGATTCGTTTGTACTGTGTACACTAACAGTGCTAAGAATGCTATAAGATAAACCCTATAATACAGAGTTATCTGTATGCAAGCTTGTAGATATCTACACTTCTATAGTTCCAATTGGTGTCATTTTCATTGGAGTTGGCTATTTCTCATTAATCCTCATAGTGATCTCTATAGGAGCAAGAAGGTGCTACCCTGTTGGTTTCTGCAAGGTTTTCTGTTGTATCAAAGCGCAACATCTTTCTTCAGTTTGAAGAGGTAAAGTAAATGTGAAATCCTGTTTTGGCTTCCAAATTATGGTCGCAAAACATTTGTTCTGTTCATTTAATATTTAAGTCAATGTAGTATTAACAGGTCGCTCTGGAAAATATTAAAATCAGTGATCAACTGCAAGCTTTAATAGCACCTGCAATACTTCCTCGCACATTCTTAAGCCTACAGGTATACCATTGATAACAAAAAGCCTTTTGTATATTTGTTTACTACTTGCACAGGCTCAACCAGGCCTGGTACAATATGGAACAACTTTTAAAAGGATATTGTTATTTTTGTCATGTTCTGGTCAAATTTTCATCCTGGATCATATTCAGCGAATTACTCAAAAAGTTAAAGAAAATATTTTAATACCACATTTGGTTGGTTAAGAGCAATGTTTTAAAATGTAGTATTCAATATGTGCATGGTTGGCGTGAGCAGTATGATATAATGCATATGCAGTAGAATATATGGATGTGTATTCTAAAAGAAAAAAGAACTTGCGAACTAAATTAAATTATTTTTATAAATTGTACTAAAAAATAAGAAAATATGCTGAAATAGAATAATCTTTCATCAATTCATTTACACCCGGTCATATTAACAATTTTATATGCCTAACTTGATTATGTATTTTTTTTAAATTAGTCTGATATTGAATATGCAGTGCATGCTCTTATGTATGTGGTCATGTATTGCAAGCTCCTATGCGGCACATTTTTAAACACTTGTTAAGAGAACTGTGTTATATTACGCATGTTCTATTACTGTGATTGTAAAATTTTGCAATGCAGATTTTGCAATATATTAGGACTTTTCGGGCTCAAGTACCTGTCAATGGTCCAAATAGGTACATCAATTCTATACATGATTTACTTGGATCTAAAAATCTCTTGCACTATGTTCTTTTTCAATTTGAAAGATTTCAAACCAAGTTGAACTGCAGGGGATCACCTGGAGGGTTATATTATCTCTCCTATCTGGATCGTGACATGCTTTTGGGACGTGCAATAGGGGGTGGTGGGGTCTTCATTTTCACAAGGGCACAACCTATCACATGAGGTCTTATTTGTTTTAATTTTTTAAATTATTAATTTTCCTCTGTGATAGCCTACCCCAATTTGTTTGGGACTAAAGGCTTTGTTGTTGTTGTATTTATTTTACTCTGAGCTAGAAATCAACCTTATGCCGGCTATTCGCCTAATTAAAAAAAAAATATTCCGACCATCAGTCAGAAACTCAGAATGGTTTGTGGATTCTGGACAGTGACTGATGAGATGGACTGATACAAGAAGATTCCAGTTAAGATCCAAGAGGTAATAAATAATTGGGCTTGGATTTGTTAATCTCATATTTGCCATTTGCCAATAGAGATATTGGCCTACTTTTACAGCAGACATCTGAACATATGCTCTGACATTTAACAAAAAAATAAAACAAAGGTTCATTTAGAGCCATCAATAGCATCTTCGTTCTAGCTATTTCCATTGTTAACAGAGCTCCATATTTTTTTCGTCATTTTTAATTGATCTTTTTTTGTATGTCCGCATATTCACCATAACAGATACATTTCTGACACGCTAATTTTTTGTATGTGTTGTTCTTTAATAGTTCAACATTTTGTTTCATAAAAGATTGAAAGTTTGATCGTCGTATTATAGGACTTACCTTTCAATTTTTATTGGACCTTTTTGTGGCATATGATGTTAGATGTATGTCATCATTTTATTCAATCCGCTATTATTCTACGACTAACAACTTCATTAATCTTGCCATCATTTTGTATCATCGATTTCAAATATCGAAATGTGCTTCTTCTAGGCACTACTTGTCCATTTAAACTGACATTTTTTTATTTTATCAAACACCGATGAACTCGCACTTCATATACTTGGTCTCAATTCTAAAATCTTTTGATTATAAAGTCTTTATTCACAGTTCTAATTTTATATCAACCATTACTTTACTTTCGTCAATTAGGATCACATCGTTTCCAAGAGCATGCACCGAGGAATATCTCTCTGTATGTCTTTTTTGATCTCATCAATCACTAAGGCAAATATGTAAGGGCTCAAGATCGATTCTTGATATAATTCTATCTTAATGGAAAAATCACTAGTCTTGCATCAAATGTTCTGACACTAGTCACAACGTTATCATACATAATCTTGATAAGATTGACGCATTTTGTTGGAACTTTTTCTTTTCAAGTCCACTACATGAACTTCTTTGGTACTTTATCATACATTTTTTTCAAGTTGATGAAAATTATGTGTAGATCATTCTTCTGTTTTTTTATATCTCTTCATTAGTTGTCTTGTCAAGAAAAATCACCTCTATAATCGATCGATTGGGCATAAAATCAAATTGGTTTTTCATAACACTTGTCATGTTTTTTAAACGTTGTTCAATCACTCTCTTTCAAAACTTCATTATATGATTTATAAGCTTGATTTCTTTTTTTTGTCTCCTTGGATAAAGTCATTATCTTGCTTACCCTAAACTAGACTCTTGTAATATCTTACAAGAGTGTATTAGCAAAATTTGAAATTAATTCGGGCAGGCAATTCTCCCAACAAAAATAATATTTATTTCGTAAATTACCCGAGAGTAACCAGTATTGTGGCCTTGTAAATCAGTAAATGTCTTAATCGAGTTATCGCTTGTCAGTCTTTCGATTTCTTCTCTTACAAATGCGATTTATTTTATTAATTTGATGGATATATGCTAGAAGCAGCATTTTTTTATATTTCAGTAAGCAATCACATCATTTGTCTATGAAAAATGTTTTGTTGATCCGAGCATCAATTTCGTTACGTACTGGACACGTCCAATTGAGTTCCGACAAAAAAAATTTCAACTTATTATACATGTTGTTTTGATTATTATGCATGTTGTTTTTATTATTGTGAATCTAATAACATGCATAACAGTTCAAATAGTGTGCATAATAACTTAATTAGTTTGAATTTTACATCTTAATTGTGTTATTATTCAAGTTATTTATATTATTATACATTTGACAATATTTATATTTATATTGTTATTGTGCATGTCAATTATATTACATAGATGTGTTATTATGCATGTTGTTCATATTATTTTGCATGTTAATTTTTACATTCAAAATAATATGAACAAAATGCATAATAATTAAAATAACATGCATAATAATTACAATTTTTCAAAGTGAATGTAACTGAATTCGTTCAGTCCGCATTGATGAGCATATCAATCTCTTGTTTTAGTCGAACTTTTAGTCGATATTAAACGCATAATAACAAAAATAACATGCAAATTAAACTCGACTGACCAATCTTGTTGGGATCCATGACGAGATCGATATGTCAGCTCCTTTGTCTTTAGTTGTGGCGTGATACAGAGTCATTTGTTGCTCTTCTTTGAAGGGATTTTTCTCACTTTCTTGTATAATTCTTCGAAAAGTTTGTTATGTTGTTTTTCAGGTGATAACTACATCTTCTAATTTAATAATTAAAGTGCATTTTTTGTGGTAGTAGGGAAGCGACTGGCAGCACTAATAGTGCAACAAGCACCAAAGACTAAATCTCAAGTGCGCCACTGGTTATAACCAAGCTCTTTTCGTTTGCTTCAATTGCTACAAAGTCGCGATAAAACGTTCAAAATGAAACTAAAAAAGCGAGATTATGGTACTTTACAGAGCACTGATCATGTGGTATTTTGTTTTTGTCTTCGTCTTTTTAATTTCAAAATCAAAATGACAAATCTAAACATTTGAATTTGATCTTCATATTGATATTTTTTAGAGATCAAATTTTACATTTTTAAAAAAATTTACTATTTTTTATAAAAGTGAAAAATCATTCAGATTAACTAACTTTTCACAATCTTTAAAAAATAAAAAAGTTCTTAAAACATATAAAAGTCGGTTTCCAAGTATATTTTAATATGAAGATTATGTTCAATGATCTGAATTGAACGTTTGGACTTTAAAATTAAAGATACAGATGCAGAGTACTATTTGCTTAGTGCTTTATGAAATACCGTAGCCTAGTTCAACTAAAAAATATATATACCATCTTGAAATTTGGCTTCATTTTTGGATTTTGTCAACAGACTGTAGATAATAAAAACGAAAAAAAATCTCAGAGGGCCATGCAGTAAAGATTTTCAACAGATAGGGCCAGAGGCACCCTAAAAATTGCACAGAGGATCAAGGGCGTGATTAATAGTCGCACCCCTAAGGAGATTCGCTTTTTCCCCTGAAATCAAGGCATTCTGCAGGTGCTTTTGTAGTTGTGGGCCCTAGCACTTAGGGGTGCAACTATTAATCACGCCCCTAAATGTTTCTGAATTTTTTTTGTTAAGTTGTTTTTATTTTTACCCCTACTACTTAGGGGCGCAACTAGTAGTCACGCCCCTAAGTTTTGCTGATAATTTTTTTGGCTAAGTTATTATTCATACAATATTTATTATTAAGCAAATTAATAATGTATAGTTGTAATATAATACTATTAAATATTACATATGTTATTTATACACAATATATTACAAGAAATAATAAATTGATGATATATTGAAGATATAACAAAATGAAAGTATATTCTCAAACCACATCAAGATATAATAACATAAATTAAAGTTCATAAAATCCTCAAACAAAAAATATTTTCCAATAGTCTCCAAGATAAACATACATATCCAAGTCTCCTAAATAAACACACATATCCAAATGTTTGAGATACACGTACAAACTAATTAATAAGGCATAAAACAAAATTACATAATCTTAAACTAAATAAAAGAACAAGCTTCATCATCTCCTTGCTAATTACCTGCGATAACGAAATCTCAAGCATTACAAAATTGAAACCAATGTTGTTTTGTGAAATAAATAATACTAGTATTACCTTCGTCGTTTGGGGGTGCAATGCAGGTGCGCCTACTGTGTCCCGTTTGTTTGCATCGCCCACAAGTGTATGCTTGTCGATGTGTATTCTCTTCATCCATTTCATTTCTAATCCGTATATGTTGACGTCTCCCCTTCTTAACAGCATACCTTGTCGGGTCAGGCACTAGCTTTGGTTGTGGAATTTTAGGCCATGTGTCAGAATTGCCGAATGACTCAAATTCTGGCGTCCATGTTGCCATCAACTCTTGAACGCGATAAACAGGAGATACGCACAAATTGCTACTTATGCCCCCTTGAGCACAACATGCTACGATATGAGAACAAGGGATACCCGTTAGTTGCGGTTTTTGACAAGTGCATGTACCTCCGGGCACTTCTAACTGCACTGTATGTATTCTATTCCCTTTAATCTTGTTACCAACGAATCTTTGACTTGTTTGAACCTCATATCTTCGCTCGTTCCGGTACGCTCGCACTGTATGTGTATTTCCCCTTAATCTTCGCTCCTCTAGTAACGCTTGGATTTTGGGGGAGAAGAGGAAACCTTGTTCAATTGCTTTTTCTTTTTTTCTCGTCTTTCAGCAAAGTATTTGACCGACTTATAGAATGTGATTTCAACAAGAGAAGTAACCGGTAACTCACGTGCTTCTTTGAAAACATTATTAAGGATTCTGGTCTGTTTGTTGTCATCATCCCCATTCTACGGCCGCCTTCATCGAATGAAAGAGCCCATAAGTCAAAATGCGGTGCATTGTTCCTTTCAACATCGTTCGGATCCCTACCAATATCCTTAAGCCATGTTGCAGCGTCGGGGCATTTTTCGCGAATACGACTAAGCCTCATTAGAAACTTCCTCTTTTGATTTTGTTTCATTGCTTGCCTCAAGATCTGTGTTGATTTTTTGTTGGTAAATTCTTTTGTGAAATTTTGACATATGTGCCTTGAACAATATCGATGAAAGGCATGTCCATCTTGGGTGCTCCAACCCAGGTCTGGCTCACTAAAAACCCGCAAGATACTCTTGTGATGATCAGAGAGTACTGTCACAACTCGTGATCCAACCACTTCCCTACGAACAAATTTCATGAAATCCTCCCAAGATTTGTTGTTCTCGGTATCAACCAACGCGAATGCAAGGGGCACCAACTGATCTTCTCCGTCAAAGCCACATGCAACTAACATCTTTCCCTTATACCTCTCAGACAAATGTGTACCGTCAATTCCTATAACAGGTATGCAGTGCCTGAAGGCCTGTATTGCCGGACCATATGCCCAACATACTGCTTGAAATAATCTTTTATTTGGATCATTTGTGGGGGCGGTAAATCACTCAATCACTATACCCGAGTTTGTTCTTTGTATGGCATTAAGTAAGGGCACGATTAAATCATAAGTTTGCCTCCAACCTCCGAGCAATTGCGCGATTGCGATCTCTTTTGCACGCCAACACTTGAGGTAAGGAGCCTTGAAATTATATCTCTGCTCAATGGCAATCTTGATGTCTTTTATAGTAAACCTTACATTTCCCTTGACACTTTCTCTGATTATGGAAGCCATGAATGAAGACGTTAAGTGCGGATGCTCCAACCTATCTCCCGACATAACACATTTATGCGGACCTTGCCTTGTATTAATAATAAAAGCATCATCACTTAGCCTTCTTGATGCATACAACCTCCAATTCCAATTTTGGTCGGTGCACTCAATTGTATACACGCTTTTATTGGACTTTCTCTTCTTAAACATGCGGTTCGATTTGATGTGAAAATCATGCACAACCCATTTTAGATGATCCTTTGACCGAAAACATTGTCCCACTGCCAAACCATTTTCTGTGACATACCCTTCGTCGTCAAAGTAATTGCCATCACCAATTATATCGATGATTGCATTAATATTATTCCACGAAGCTATTGGATGAGAATCGATTCGGTCCCGTAATGGCCATGTTGTCATGGTCAGAGAAGTCTCTTCTTCAGAATTGTAATTAGGATCTTCGAAAGGTGTAAAATCCATATTCATGAAAGCATCATTACCACACGTATTTCCTATTGGGCTTGCATCTTGGTTCACTAATATCTCAACCTGTTCCGCCGGGTTAATTTCATCCAACCAAACATTAAATTCGAAATCCTCATAATCCTCTTCTTCCTCTGGAATCGATTGATTTCGATTTGAGGTTGCATTCGGTTCATAACATTTGGTACGAAGATATGCATCTGACATTCTACAAGCTATTGGCTCAACATACTCATTTGGGGGTTTCGTAAGCACGACTACCACTTGCACAACCCTGGTTTAGAATTTTCGTAGCTCGACTACCGCTTGCACAACCATGGTTTAGGGTCTCGTGACCTCGACTGCCACTCGAAAAACCTTGATTTGTTGTATATCGAAAAACTTTTGGCTCAACGTATAACTCAATCATTGCAACACTACCAGGATGAACCTAATGGTTCACCATCAGTCTCTAAGTATCATTACTCGACAGTAGTAACTCAGTATAGAACATTACCGGAGGAGTTAGCTGTAATTCGGCATTGAACCTCCCTGATATCTCTAAAGCATGTGTTGAACTTGAAATCCTCATCCATCGGTACAGCTCCGTCTCCAGTTCACCGAGTGTTATGTCGTCATTCACCATAAAACTACCGGTAGCTTTTTTCGAGTAATGCACACCATGAGGACCGTTCTGGATGGATCCTCTAGTGTAGAAACTAATAATAAACATTTTATATGTAAGATTTTGGGAGGAGAAGTGTGAAAATTTGATTTAGGATTTGTGGAGAGAAAGGGGGCTGTTGGGAGAAGAAGAGATAAGATTGAGATAATGGTTGGAGAGAAAAGAAAAAAAGGTGCTGCTGTATATATTTTGTTCATTTAGGGGACAGGTGGATCCCTCATCTGAAAAAAATCGTGCAAGATTCAGACTTAACTGCAAAAAAGGCATCTTCTTAGGGGCGCAACTAAATAATTGTGCCCCTATGTTAATTCAGAAAAGGGTGAAAAATGCATGTTCTTACTTGGTTGTAATCTTTCTAATCTTTTTAAATAATAATAATAATAAGTATATAATAATATTTATAGTATTATATTACAAATATTAAAATTACAAATTTATTTTATGTTTAAATTATTATTAATTTGCCTAATAATAATTATAGTATAAAATATATATATATATATATATATATATATTAATATACATATATTAACAAATACTCAAAAATAATATATTAGTACTAACTAATTATTATATTAAAGGGTATAAATATTAATAACTTAACCCAAAAAAATTAACAAGACAAATTAATAGTATTATATTACAACTATATATATATTAAAAATTTATTGTATATTGAAATTATTATTAATTTGCTTAATAATAAATATTATATGAATATACTACTTTTATTGATATATTAACAAATACTCAAAAATTATATATTAGTACTAACTCATAATTATTATGTTAAAAGGTATAAATAAAAACAACTTAACAAAAAAAAATTCAGAAACACTTAGGGGCGTGATTAATAGTCGCGCCCCTAAGTGCTAGGGCCCACAACTGCAAAAGCACATGCAAAATGCTTTGATTTCAGGGAAAAAATGGAATCTCCTTAGGGGCGCGACTATTAATCGCGCCCTTGACCCTCTGTGCAATTTTTAGGGTGCCTCTGGCCCTATCTGTTGAAATTGTTTGCTGCATGACCCTATGTGAAGATTTTCCAATAAAAACCGATGTACCATTCAAAAGATGTGCCTGAATAATTTTGTTTGTTTGTCTTAGCAACGAAAACAACCTGACCTAATTAAAATATGGAAAATGTTCTGGGGATACCGAATTTGATACGCAGTTGATACCGAATGGACGTTTCCATTCAATGGACACCTTCAGTAATTTTTTTCACCTTGACAACTGGACAGTTCCATTTTCTTTCCTATTTGAAACTGTTTCATCGCGTCATTATTCCGATTGATTCCTGGTTCCGATCTCTTCTTCTCTGGAAATCATGTTATATTTGTCATGCATGTTATTTTTGCTGTTATGCATGTTATTTCTGTTGTTATGTATGTTAATCGAAAACGCCTGCATACAAAATATGGTTTTCAGGCATGTTATTGTAGTTGTCATGCATGTTAGTTGATTTACTATGCATACTTATTTGGTTATGCATGTTAATTGAAAATGCTAGCATACAAAATATAGTTGTCAGACATGTTATTCTAGTTGTCATGCATGTTGATTGATTTTAATATGCATATTTAATTTGGTTATGCATGTTAATTGAAAACGCCAGCATACAAAATATGATTTCCAAGCATGTTATTATAGTTGTCATGCATGTTAGTTGATTTACTATACATACTTATTTGGTTATGCATGTTAATTGAAAACGCCAGCATACAATATATGGTTGCCATGCATGTTATTCTAGTTGTCATGCATGTTGATTGATTTTACTATGCATACTTAATTTGGTTATGCATGTTAATTGAAAACACCAGCATACAAAATATGATTGTCAGGCATGTTATTCTAGTTGTCATGCATATTGATTGATTTTACTATGCATACTTAATTTGGTTATGCATGTTAATTGAAAACGTCAGCATACAAAATATGATTGTCAGGCATATTATTCTAATTGTCATGCATGTTGATTGATTTTACTATGCATACTTATTTTTTGTTATAAGTTGTTATGCATGTTATTCTAGTGCCGTGCATGTTATTCTAGTTGTTATGCTTGTTATTTGATTTATTATGCATACTTACTTATTCTAGTTGTTATGCATGTTAAATTTTATTTTTCTATTGTTATGCTTGTTAGTTAATTTACTATACAAATTATTTGGTTGTTATGTATGTTATTATAGTTGTTATAGTAGTTTTTGTGATGTAATGTAGCTTAAACTTAATTTTCTGTTGTTATTCATGTTAATTGAAAAACACATGCATACGTATTTAGTTGTTGTTATGCATGTTATTGCTGTTGTTATGCATGTTATATTTGTTATTATGCAAGTTTATTTCTGGTGTTATGGTTGTTATTCTAGTTTTTGTGCTGCTTAAATTTAATTTTGTTCTTTTATGCATGTTAGTCAATTTAATATGCATGCTTGCTGTAATAACATGCATAACAACTGGAAAAAAAATTAATATGCATAACAACTGGAAAAATACTAATATGCACCAAAAAATTAATATGCATTACAAATTCACATATATACGAAATGAAAATCTATCATATATTAACATGCATTACAAATCGTAACTCAAAACAATTAACATGCATTACAAATTATAAATAAATTAATATGCATTACATATTCGCATATATACGAAATGAAAATCTATCATATATTAACATGCATTACAAATCGTAACTCAAAACAATTAACATGCATTACAAATTATAAATAAATTAATATGCATTACAAATTCACATATATACGAAATGAAAATCTATCATATATTAACATGCATTACAAATCGTAACTCAAAACAATTAACATGCATTACAAATCGTAACTCAAAACAATTAACATGCATTACAAATTATAAATAAATTAATATGCATTACAAATTAACTGGAGAGAACATTTTGTAAAAAATGGAGACGATTTTAGAACGAAATGGACGACCGTATCAATTGCGTATCAAATTGTGTATTACATTGGACAAAATGGCAATCAGATCAAGCTAACATATCTTGGATCAGGTTGATTGGATATTTTAAGGACTTCTTCTTTGTTTTGCAAGACATGAGCTAGCAATATATAATTCCAATCACGTACGTTTAGAAATGGATATAATCTATATCTATACTATCTAATAAAGCATCTAAGCAATGAATGTGTCCATTCAATTTATGATCTTATTTTTTCTATGAACAAAAATATCACTATCAATTGTAAAAGTACTTTTTCAAGCAAATATTGTTAATGTAACTAAATGAAATGAATACATAATATTTAATATGTGTCAAATAATTCACAAAAATGTGATAAACGCAAAAATAGAATTTGAGCAACACGCAAGCTAAATGATTTTTTTTCGTTCATAATATCAACTCATTGCTTGACACGGGTATGTTTACTAGTTGAATAAAATTGGCAATACTTTATGTTCAGTTTGTTCAAGTGGATAGTTATTCTCTGGTTTAATATTATTCATTCATTTCTGTTACTAATTTGTGAATCTTCTGTTACTAATGAAAAGAAAATAACAGTTAATAGTGTTATTTGTTACTTTTCATGCTGTGCTCTCTTCTCTAACACTTTCATTTGATGTTTGGTCAATTATTGATCTGCACTGGATATTGTTAAGTTATACACTTCAGGATGAGATGAAAAATAAAACACTTAAAATTATCTCAGCGTTAAAAGGTTGCATAAAATTTAATGAGCTTCGATGGAGCTTATGAAACACCACTCAAATTACATCAAATTTAAAACACAACCTATAGGTCAAGAATATATCTATAAACTTGTTTCTATTTTTAACATATATTATTAATTTATTTGAAAAACTGTTACACGAAAATAATACAAACAACTATTGTCAACAATTTACCAGTAAGAAAACTTCCATAAAATCTTCCTTAACCTGCATTTAAAAAGAGCATGGCTAAATAAAGAGAGAACAACAACAACAACAAAGTCTTTTGTTCCAAACAAGTTTGGATAGGTTAGAAATGAAGTTCATATTGGATTTCATTTCCATAAGATTGGCTGAATTTTTACGTTGGCTCGTCAAACCTATCACAACCCTTATCCTTTCCAGACTTGGGACCGGCTTTATAAAACACAGGCAGAGTACACATGATTAATCGATATAAATTATAAATTCTCCAATTTTTTTAAGATATTGTTTACACTTGAAAATTGGAAACAGTTTGTACTACAAACCAACAATTCCATTAAAACAATTAACCAGCAAAGCATCAAAGAAGCAGTGAAGAAGGTGGTGCGGGCATTAGAGTGTCTTTTGCATCAGATAGGAAATCTCATGGTAAAGAGGACGAGTAAGACATTTTCATGCCTTGTGGTGGTACACACAAATTAAAATTTTAGTAGCTTTGTTGTGGGATGCATTACCACATCTATAGAGTTGCTTTACTTGGTTTTGCAGGGTTTTATGTGAAACTTTCCTAGAATGTTTTAGAACTCACTTCCTTTAGCATTGGTGAAGAAATGTAGCAGATAAATTGGCCATCTGGGTATCTTTCACACTGTTCTTGCTCAATAGAATCATTATCAGAATAACAAAGGAGAGTTATTTCATTTGTGGTAGGCACCACACCGTCCTTCAAGTACTTCCTTCCAAGGAGCGCATTTATGACCGTTGATTTTCCCGAACTAAATTCACCCTGATAATATATCCAACGGGTAAATATTCAATAGATATAATGTGGTACAATTACCACAAATTTGAGTGTTAGTAAAGATGACACATTACCACAATGACTAACAAAAATGGCTCACTGAGGCGTCAAGTCGCATATACCAACAAGGAGACCTCCATCTGTGACCTTGAGCGCCAATAAATTCTGAACTTTTGTGTTTTCCACTAGAAGTATAAAAAGAAAGGAAACACACATTTCTAGCTGAAGGATCAACAGAAAGCAAGCGCAAAAATTTTTAGCAGAAGCACAAACAAGCAAATAAGCAATGACAACATCAGAACATTGATAGTTAACAAGCATACAACCACAATCCTACAAGTCATGCGCAAAGTTAAAAAAAGGTAAAGAAAAGGAAAACAACAAGTATATAACCACATTCCTACAAGTCATATGCAGGATTAACAAGGGGAACAGACAAGGAAAGAGAAGCAAACAGACAACAAAATGTAAATATAACCACAATCCTTTCAGAAACCAGGAAGAATGTCGTCGACAGATATCCCACGGTCTAAGAGATTACGATCAGAGGGGCAGTCTAGGTCCACCCATGCATGCTGGCTGCAAACAATCGAGTCAGTGGTAAGCCTGCGATGGGCTTCTGTAGTCAAATTCAAGCAATGCAATGCATATGAGTTACCCACATAGGTGCCCCGTTCACTTAATGCTATCCTTGAAAACCAACACATCTTATGCCCAGAGCCTGCAACCTTAACACAAAAGGACTGAAGATGGTGGATAAACCAGATGCGCCCGTCAAACTCTTCATCATGGCCTGTGATCTTCTCCCATTCGAACTTGTCTCCACATATCTCCATCCGGAAGAAAGGCGTCGGGACCATCAACAATTGAGCATCGCGGTGCTGTGGATGGCGGACCATCACAACCTTTCCTTCAACCTCAACCGGCTCGAAGTACCAGAGAAAGCCCCCTGGGAGGCTCCCACCAGTAACATGACGCCAGCTCAGATCTGCAAGATTGAAAATGAGACTGTTCCCTGGGAAAATGCAGTACACAGAGCTGCCACATAAAATCACCTTCCTTAATCGGCCAAATATACTATGGCTGAATTTGTAAGGGTGCTCCTCCCAGCATGCACCTCCAGGCCGGACCATGTATATCATCACAATACTACCCAAAAGGCGAACATAAACAACCACCCCCGGGGTGCTCTCGGATGTGGTGCAGAATGCGGCATACCCGTCTGAAAAACTGAAGCTAGGTAAATCCATGCGAACCCCTGTAGTGGGGTTCAATAAAAATACCGGGTACCTTCGCAATGTCCGGCTAGAAGAAAAGTCCAATTCTCGCCCTTGCAAGAGCAACCATCCACCTTTGGAGTACAATAAACGAGAGCTAGACTGTAAGTCTGAATTACCTACCAAAAAACTCTGCTGTGTCGTCATGTTCCCAAAAATGTGGTTGGACTGGGCAGACTCAAAATCAGCCATGTAAAACCATGGAAGATGGCTTTCCAGAGAAGGCACGAGGGGGATGGCTGATAAGGCAGTGACGCTCAATTTCCACTCTACAAAAACAACTTGCAGTGAGCAGTTCATTTCCTTTTCCCTCGCCAGTTCCATCAACTTCTCAAATGACGGTTTTGGTTTTGGTTCTGGTATTGGAAGATGATTGCGGGGGCGGCGCAACTGGACATCTCCTGAAACTTTCTTTATCTGTCAAAGAGTCAACCGATCAGTCATTACAACAGCCATAGAATCACAAGGGACATACATTAACATTTTTCATTTATGAAACAGAAGCACTATGTAGTTGCCAGAACCTCAAAGGTGATATTGAAATAAACTGGCAATCTAGGATCTGAGAACCTCACTAGCTAAATCCAGTATGTCACATAATTGCATGCTGAAAACAAGTCTAGAAACAGAAAGAATAGTTGTGGTAATTATTGACCAAGAATAGAATGCTAACCACTATCAAGCAAGAATTGTTTCGTGCTACTAGTTTAGACACACCGATGGAGCTTGGCAGTTTCGGGGTAGGTTTTAGATGGGAACCACCCTCCTTTTCTAGTAGTTGTTGCTTCCTCTTCCGATTGACCTTCCGCTTATTACTCCGAGCTATCATTGCCTTGATCATCCATACCACATCTATTGTTGGTCTTGGATAACCAGTTGTTCTAAATTGGAAGGTACAGAAGTTTACAGATTCAGATTAGGACCCATGCTTATGAGGACCAGTGTAAGAATTTCCAAGCAAATAGTACAGTTCAAATAATTTCTTTTCAAGTTTTGTGTCCGTACAGAGATCATCAGAACCAAAGCAATTTTATGGCGTGCCAATTTAACAAGTAACGTGATGATCTCCAATTTTATGGCGTGCCAATTTAACAAGTAACGTGATGATCTCCAATGAACCAAAACCAGTAAACATCAAGTGGTTCAGGTTGGCAACTCATTTGGTACCTTGTCAGAGCTCAAAAGGAAACAAAAGAAGAAAACTACGAAATCACCTTCCTCGCTGTTGCACGAATAGCATGTGATAGTCGGGATCGACATCAGCAAATATCTCATCAGGATCACTTGATGTTGGAAACAGAGTACCGGGCACAGTCGAGTTCCCCTCCGGCGCCTTGGAGCCACAAAAGAGCATGCGACGGGACCCTGAACACACAAGGACTTGATTTCCTTCCTTTTCAAGCGCCTTTAGGGCTAGGGGCGTGAGGTCGATGGGAGGTAGAGCAGCTTCCGCCTTAGACGACGAAGACGAAGACGAAGATGAAGCCTCACCGGATGAGACGGACTGCGTCGCCTCCTGCCTCGATTTAGTTTCTGTCACCGTGAACGAATTCACATCCATCGTTAAAGCTTCGAGATCGAATGGGGGAGATCCCCTCGATTCAGGTTCTGTCGCCATGACCGAACCAACGTGCGATCGTTGAAACTTCGAGATATTGGAGATCACCAGGAGACGAGGCTCAGGGCAGTATATGAGACGATTTATGTTCTTTAACCTTTAACCCTAACCCTAGAACGGAGGCAAAAGAAAAGCAACGAGGATGCTGCTTCGAGCAGTTCTGTTATGAATATCAACTTTGGACGGTTGAGATTGAGAGTTACTTTCGATTAGATTGTCTCAAATTCATTGGAGAAAATTTAATAGAAAATTCACCATCTAAATAATAGGGAAAACTTTTTGGTGGTCACTAAATATTGTGTCAATTTTTTTTCTATCACTAAACTTTGAATTATTCATTTTTAATCACTTAACTTTAATATATATTCAAATTTAGTCACTCATTTGTTATTTTTCAGGAATTTTTTATAAAAGTGATGAATTCAGCAAATATATTTGAAATATTAATTATTACGAAGATTTTACAAGAAAAAATATGTACTTTATATTAATTTTCGTTAAATTTTTTGATTAAAAAAATGTAGTAACGACTAAATTTGGAGATTATCAATGATCAGCGACTAATAATAGATGATTCAAAATTTAGTGACAAAAACGAATCTTATATAAAGGTTAGTAACCTACCAAAAAAATTACCCTAAATAATATAAAGCGCTTGATCCTGACCCGAAGTGTTTGTGCCTAGAGGTTCAGATAAGGGATGGAATAATACGAGATCGAGAGAAAAGAGAGCTAAATTTTATTATCTCATATCAAGAGAGAAAGAACAAGAATAAAATAATGACTACTCCTAAGTCAAATAGCAATTAGCCTCTAAGAAATCTCTTACCCCTGTATTTATAGGCCAACTCATAAAGGGACTTGAGCAGGTCACCTTTCTATCGGGTCGTGTTCCTTGGCAAGTTGCAGTTGGGCCTAAATACGGGCCCATCATAATGAGGCCCTATCAACCCTGATACATTGGAATCCACATGAATCGTGAGCAATACGAACAACAGTGAGGTTTTCCTATGTGGCTCCATTTCTTCTCCTATTTATGTCTTTGAGCGCGTAAAATTTCGTGTTTCGAGATTTTTGTCCTTTCTTTTTGTCTTCTCTATCTCATCTTGCTAGCTTTCTCTCTCTCTGCATCAAACCCTAAATTGAGTGTTCTTTTCATTTTCTTCTCTGACTTTTGTTGTGTACGCCGAGTCGTCTCACCCTTTCTCAATCTCATGCCTCTGCCTCAAACCCTAAATCGAGCTCGACAGCACGCAAATGGTGACGACAAGGCAGTGTGTAGTCCGCATTTGCACGGTTTTCCTCTGGATCTGCGTTAGTTAGGTCGTTGTCGTTTTCCCCATTTTCCAATTTTTTTCGCGATTCTCTGGATTTTCTCTCTACCTCTTTGGTTCGTTCTATTGTTGTGTGTGTGTTTTATACCTGATCAGATTTGTGGTTGTTCACTTTTGTCGCAGTTCTTTTTTTCATTTTGGAGATTAATATTATTTATGATATTAATTAATTGATCTTTTTGTATTTTCATTTCTCTACTCATCCCTCTAGTGAGATGTAATTTAATTCCTTGATTTGTTTTAACCTGAGCTAAAGTGGGATTAGTATTCTTCGTTTTTTTATAAACGAAAGAGAATTGCAATTTAATGGGATTAGTATTCCTCCCTGTTGCACGAATAGCATGTCATAGTCGAGATCAACATCAGCAAATATCTCATCAGGATCACTTGATGTTGGCAATAGAGTACCGGGCACAATCGAGTTCCCCTCCGGCGCCTTGGAACCACAAAAGAGCATGCGACCAGACCCTGAACACACAAGGACTTGATTTCCTTCCTTTTCAAGCTCCTTTAGGGCTAGGGGCGTGAGGTCGATGGGAGGTAGAGCAGCTTCCGCCTTAGACGACGAAGACGAAGATGAAGCCTCGCCGGATGAGACAGACCGTGTCGCCTCCTGCCTAGAGCAACGAGATAAAATTATGTAGTAGTAAACAAAATTTACTAAAGTATTTTTCATAAAGCAACTAAGCGGCATCTTGGGGCATGCAGCGATAGAGCGGTGTCATGCAGATTGCACCGGCATCATGCGACTTGGGGCGTGAAGCGGGAAGCAGCTAAGCGGCATGCAGCGTCAGAGCGACGTCATGCGGTCTCCTGCAGCGTCATGCAGTGTCATGCGACGTGCAGCGGTAGAGCGTTGTCATGCGGTTTGCAACATCATGCGGTTTGGAACGTGAAGCGTGAAGCGGGAAAGCGGCTGCGTAGTCCGACGTCATCCGGTGTCATGCAGCGCCATGCGACGTGCAGCGAAGGAGCGGCATCATGTGGCTTGTAGAGACTTCATGCGACTTGGAGCGTGAAGCGTGAAGCAACGGACTGACGTGCAGCACAGAGCGGCGTCATGCGACCTGAGGCGTAAATAGACAGAGTAAAGTCGAGCGGCATGCAACGGTAGAGTGGTGTAATGCAGCGTGCAGCGACGGAGCGGTGTTAGCGTGCAACATCATTCGACGTGAGGCGTAAAGCAGCGAAGCTGCGTCGTGCGACTCTTTCGTAAGGCTTGAAGAGGCGGAGCAACGTCATGCGACCTGTAGCGGAGTCAAGCAGTGTCATGCAACGTCATACATCGTGTATCGACATAGTAGCGTCATACGGCAATGGCGTCATGCGGCTTGCAGCAGCGTCATGCGACTTGGAACGTGAAGCGTGAAGCGTGAAGCGTGAAGCGGCAAAGCAGCTTGCAGCGGCGTCATGCGACCTGCATCGGCGACATGCGACGTGAAGCATAAAGCGGCAGAGCGGTGTCGTTCACCTGTGATGCGACTTGTGACTGCGTGATGTCCTTGCAACGGCGTGATGCGCTGGCAGCAACGTGATGCAGCTTGGAGCATGAAGCATGAAGAGGCGAGGCATAGTGCAGCTACAAAATGACATCACGCGGCTAGCAGCAGCGTTATGCGGCGTCAGGCAGCGTCATGCGACGACATGCGACGACATACGATATGAGGCGTCAAGCGGCAGAGCAGCATTGTGTTGGGTGCAGCAGTAAAGCGGTGTCGGATTACAGCAGCGCCATGCAACTTGTAGCGTGAAGCGTGAAGGGACAAAGCGACGTCATGCAGCGGCATCATCTGGCGTCATCCGGTGTCAAGCAGCGTAAGATCAACGTTAGAGTAGCGTTATGCGGCTTAGAGCGGCGTCATGCGACTTGGATCGTGAAGTGTGAAGCGGCGGAAAGGCATCATGCGGCCTGCAGCAGCGGAGCAGTGTCAACGTGAAGTGGCGAAGCATTATCATGTGGCGTCATGCGACGTGAGGCGTAAAGCAGCGGAGCCACGTCGGGCAGTGTGCAGTGGTGTTATGCGGATTGCAGCGGCGTCATGCAACTTGGAGCATGAAGCGTGAAGCGACGGAGCGGGGACCGGCGTCTTGCGGTCTGCAACAGCGTCATGCGGTGTCATGCAGCGCCATGTGCCATGTTGTCGGCAGCGGCGTCATGCAGTTTGGGACGTGATGCATGGAGCGTCGTCATGCAAAGCGCATTGGCGGAACGAATGAGCAGTGTCATATGACTTGCAGGGACGGAGCGACGTCACGAAAGTGGATGGTGATGCGGTTGCCGCTTCCTGCAGTCATGTGCTGGCTTTGAACTTGATTATTTTTAGGTACCCTGAGCGGATTTGCTCGGTAATAGTCTCCTTGTATAGAGGATGTGACGTTCTCTGTAACGAACCCTATGCTTGTTGTGCGTCATGGCTGTTTAACCCAGTGAGGCACACAGATATAGCTACTTGATACTCGATCCTGGGTATTTGGCAATTTTCAGAAGGTTACACTAATATTTTCTAGTTGCTAAATTTGGATCTATTTTTTTTGTTTTCTTTGAGCGCATTTGCTCGAATTTGGTCTAGCTGAATAGAAGAGGTCACACTCTCTCTAGAGAGACCTTACTTCTATTGTGTGTTATAACGGTTTATCCCGGGGAAATGCACAGATGTAGCTACTTGATACACGATCCTGAGTACTTGGGCCAATTTTCAAAAACATTAATCTTTTCTAGTTGATAATTTTGGATCTCAATAATTTCGTTTTCTTTAAGCGTATTTGCTCATAGTTGGTCTCGTAAGATATAGGAGGTGACGGTCTTTCTAGCGAGCTTTTACTCCTTTTGTGAGTCATAGCGGTTTAACCCAGGGAGATGCATGGATGTAGCACTTGATACATGATCCTAGGTACTTGGCCAATTTTCAGAAGGTTAGCACTAATCTTCTCTGGTTGCTAACTTTGGATCTGATTATTTTCGTTTTCTTTGAGCGCATTTGCTCGAATTTGGTCTCGTTGGATAGAAGGTGTGACGCTCTCTCTGATGAGTCCTTACGCCTGTTGTGCTTCACAATGGTTTATCTTGGGGAAATGCACTGATATTGCCAGGGGCGGATCCAGGATTTTCGTCAGGGGGGCAAGATTTATAATTTTTTTTTCCAGGGGGGCAAAATAACACATATTTTCAAATATACATGGTTATTTCGCAAAAAAAAAATTGACAAATCGCACAAATACACTAAATTATTTTGCAATTTTTTTTTCGGGGGGCACTTGTCCCCCCGGGGACAACATGCATCCGCCCCTGGATGTTGCTACTTGATACACAATCCTGAGTATTTAGCCAATTTTCAGAAGCACTAATCTTACCTGGTTGCTAACTTTGGATCTGATTATTTTTGTTTTCTTTAAGCGGATTTGCTCAAAATTGATCTCGTTTGATACAGGAGGTGACGCTCACTCTAACGAACCCTTATGCTTGTTGTGCGTCACTTGGGTCAATGTGTGAACTTATCCTATTTAGGTTGAAAGCATGTATGCACTTGGGTCGAACAATTTATGTTCGAGCTAACTAGCTAAGACTGGTTGAGAATTGCTTTAGTAGCCTACATCCTTTCTTTTCGGCTTAACAAATCCTACAAGGATGCATGTCTAGGCACAAAGGAACGAAGACTAATCTTTTCAATTCAAATGAGCTCACTTGATTTTATTAGATGTTATTTTTGAAACTAAGTTCATACATACATTATTCAATGAGTGAATGAAAAAAGAGTGCCTTATCCAGCGACTGAATTGACGAGCTGAACAAAATGGTGATCTGTTTACTTTGACTACAGTCTCCGCACAAAATTCAAAATTTTCCAGATAATAACAAAACTATTCTTCAAATTATTAATGAAATTATTCGACTATATTGTATGTGAAGTGAATTATTTACAACGATGATAACTTAATATTGTGCGATTTTCTTATATCTTTTCACAGAATGTCTCATTTTTCAACGATATGTGAAATTAAAAGAAAATTGAGGAAATTGGAAAAACAGAAAACTTGAAATAAACAAATATATTTAACAGTTAAGATTAAAAGCAATCCAATTGTGCAAACGCCAGGCCCAATAGGGATACAAAAATTCGAACCTTTTGTAGTGTGGCCCACCCGCATTTAGCTGCTTGCGTTGCGAGTTGCGACATATTTTATGCCAAACTAAAAGGACTGCATGGCATATTGGCATGGAGCCATGGTCCATGGACTCAGAGTCTCAGATAGTGTTTACAAATAAAATAATATATAAAACCGACCAAGACCGCATGTGCTGAATTAGGCCTTTAAAACTTCAGAAGCTTCGTTTTTCTTTTCGCCCCTGCTGTTTGCTGTTAGTTTAGACTTTAGAGACGAAATTTTTTCATAGAAGTCCTTAAATGTTTCTTTCCTTTAAAAGTTTCTTTCCTTTTCGGTTCACGTAAAAGTTCTTTGTTACATCGGAGGCTCGTTAGTCTCCATTTCTCCGGCTTTCTCGTTTCCTTCTCTCCTTTGTTACAAGAGGAAGAGGAAGAGGAAGAGGAAGAGGAAGATGACGATGACGACAATTCTACCATAACTGATCAGATAGCTGTAAGCATTCTGGAATCACACCATTTTCATCTCATCTGCATGTTTGAAACCGGCATTAATCATCTATTAGCTGCTCTTTTTCAGGCTGCTGCTCTTAAGGGTTCTGACCGTAGAGAGACGCCTGTTAGTGCTCGATTGGGTGCCCAGCAGAAGAAGCTCAACCTCCCGATTCTTCCCACCACCACCACTGGTTCCTTCCCCCAGACTGTCGAAATCCAGATGGTGTGCAGGGAATACAAAGTCAAGAAGTAGGTTTTATTTTAATTTATTTCTATTTCAGCTTATTTCTTCAACAACTTTTCATTTTCCTTATTCTTTCCCTTCTTTTAACAAAACCAATCCTGGTGCATCTTTTAGAGTAGTTTAGGATTTTTTTACTGAATTTCAAGTTTCAACAGGATCTCTGAGGTGAATTGCATTGATGCCATCATGGAGTATATCAAAAAGGTTGTCAAGCAGCAGGAGTTGGACATCGGTGCGCATGTTCATGGAGAGCCTGAGGTTAGTAATGAGTTTTAAAGCTTAAACAAATGCATGAAACTAATTGGAGTAGAAATTGGGATTTGTCTAGTTGCTATTGAGATGTAATTATGGAGAACTTACTAAGGCACTGCAGATGGTTGGCCCGATTGTTGCTACAAAAGCTGTAAAAAATAAAACCTCAATTGAGTGATTTGTATCATATCTCTCACTAGTGTGTTCTCTATCATAAAACTGTCTGAGATAAATTTCAAATGCAAAACTTTGAATCATTGTCACTGTTGTTAGTAGTCTCTACGCCACTGCCTATTTTGAAACAGAGAAACAATATGGTTGAGTATTCTGGTGCACAATTATCTGGCAATGCACTCAGGATCTTGAGGCTGCCGGTATCCTGGTAGACTTCATTGTCAATTAGGGACAAAGCAGCTTTAATGGGTGATGTTACTGCTAACTGTTGTGTACTATTGTAAACTTCTTATTTTCAACTTTGAAGGTTCTTCAAATTGACATGGTATCTTCGAGAGATGGACTGCCTCCATGCGAGTTGGAGTGTGCACTTTATTTGCATCGGGCTTTTCACTCCTTCAGCATTACCAACTGTGGTGTCCAAGACACTATTCTGGTATGTGGTACCAACCGGTGTTTTTGTTTCATCTCCTATCTTGAGTTCTACATTTGTGGTTATCTGTACACCTTGTCCATTGTAGTAAAACTCTTATGAAAAGGGTTTCTATATATTTGTCTTTTTATCCTGTGGTTCTTAATATAATATAATATTTATCATTTTACTACTTAAACTTGCTTCTGGACTCCTAGTACCTAAACTTCTTTCATTAAGAGCATTTGAATATTTGCAGATCCACACTCAAATGCACTACCCAATCTTCAATGAGATTGTCCGCTCCGTCATCAAAATGGATGCTGATTTCATCACAATCGAGACCTCCTGCTCTAGCGAGAAGCTGCTCTCTGTCTTCCGTGAGGTTGTCACTTACGGTGCTGGCATAGGCCCATGCATGGGCGACATCCACTTTCGACGTATCTCCTTTGCTGAAGAAATTGCTGACAGCATGAACAAGATGCTTGTGAATCTCAACTCCAGTGGCCTCTGGGTCAATCCAGATTGTGGCTTGAAGATCCACATGTACACTGAGATCAGGCCCGCTCTCACCAACATGGCCTCTGCAGCCAAACCCATCCACGCCCAGATCACTAGTGCTATGTGAGTATTCTGTTTCACCGATTATTGGGAACTGTTGTATTTTCTTGGATGATTTTGTTTATAATAAGCACAAGGGGCAGTGTCTATGGATGGACCTGAGAAGGTGGTGTTGTCGGTTGATCATTTAGTATCTTTTAGGATTTCAGTTCATTGTTATTAACTTGTTGTGGCTTGTACACACTCTGATCCGTTCGGAAGGCCAAAATTGAGTATGATTGGTTGCTAAAAGATTTGAGTTTCTCTTTTACTCTTTCTTTATCCTGAAAAACTGTTGTCGTGAGTGAAGCAGAATTTTTTTCTTTTTTGGTCCTTGTTCATCCCCTGTGCATATTTTAGAATTGTTTATTATTTTGTATTGAATATCATTTCCACAGGATCTCCAAAGAGACTTACATTGAAGCAATTATGGAGGAGATCAGCAAGGTCATCAAGCAGCAGGAGTTAGACATCGATGCGCTTGTTCATGGAGAGCCTGAGGTTAGTAATGAGCTTTTAAGAGTAAACAAATGCATGGAACTAATTGGAGTAGAAATTGGGATTTTTCTAGTTGTTACTGAGATGTAATTATGGAGAACTTATGAAGGCACTGCAAATTGTTAGGCACGTTGTTGCTACAAAAGCTGTACTGAGAAGTAGCCTCAATTGAGTTATTATCTCTCTCACTAGTGTGTTCTTTGTCACAAAAATGTGCGAGATATATTTCAAATACAAACCTTTGAATAATTGTCACTGTTGTTACTTTTTACTAGTCTGTATGTCACTATCTGTTTCTCACTATCAATAATCTGGCAATGCATTGACTGCCAATGACTTGGTGTGCAGTCTTGTGGATCCCGGTGTGTCAACACCACCATCATGTATGGTGATGTGAGTCGACCCAAGCCTATGGCCGTGTTCTGCTCCAAAATGGCTCAGCGCATTACAGCTTGGTCCATGAAGGGTATGGTGACCGCTCCTCCGGTCATGATCCTCAACAGGTCAGTTGTTAGGAATGACCAAACAAGTTTTGTTATACTACAAACATTAAAGTTTGACTTGAAAAGGGTGAAACTTTGTCATTTCTTTCTTTGTAACTGATCATGTAAGACCTTGGTGGGTTGCCAGGTTTGGGACATGCCACCAGTTTGAACTGGCAATAAAGAAAAAGGTTGACGATCCTGGTGTCCAGGTATATTTTATTGTTAGTTAGGGATAAACCAACTTAAATGTGTGATGTTACTGATTATTTGATTTTTTTTTTTTTGGCAGCCAGCATGCATGGATCAACCTAGGCTGCCCCTCTGACCATAATCTCTACTACGGATGATTTGCAGCCAGCATATATTTACATTTAGTTATCTACTTGCTTCTTTTTCATTGTCTGTGCCCTTGTTAATGTTGCCTATGATTCATAGGATTGTGGCTATCTGCTTGTTGTTTTGTTAAAAGTAACCAAATGAAAATGTTAACTAGGGTGATACCTGAACTATCTGCTTGTTTTTTTTGGCCGAAGGTAACTTGCTACTAGCTGTTAATAGGGTGATACCTGAACTATTCTGAAAATGTGATCCACTTCAGGCTCAAATGAATTAAAATTTCTAGTTTTTTTTCTTATGTTCCCATGTTAATCGTGAGAAGTAATAAATAGCGTTGTTTGGTTTAATTTTCCTTATCATAGAACTGATAGCAGGAGGCTGCTTGTAGCAGCGGAGTAAATTTTTTACGGAATTGATGTACGATAATGAACATCTATTTTCAAAATCCAATATTTTGAATTTGAAAACTAAATATTTAGGTGAAATAAAAATAGTCCTTTTAGTTTTTACTTTACTATATTAAATGTAAAAACTTTTGTACTCAATTTTTACATATATGTCGTGTACTTAATTGGTTATTAGTCTGACAAATGACTGTATCTTTCAGTGCTCGGTTATATAATAATATATTAATTTGGTCTAGGGGCAAAGTTATTCTTTTTTTGTATGAAATGTTATATATAGCTTAGAAATTCAAATGAAGAATCTCTTATGAAAAATATGATAGGTGCATCTCTTTTATTTCTGAAATTCTTTGGCAGATCAGAATATGTCCAAGCATTTTACCGAACAATATTATGAGTAGCAACTTATAACATTTTTCTATTTCTATGGAACTATTTACCACTATTCTAATTTTCTATTTTGAAACTGTTTCGTAGACAGCATAAAGAAAATCTTCAGATAGATAACTAATAAAGAAAAACTGTTACACGAAAATAATACAAACAACTATTCTCAACAATTTACCAGTAAGGAAACTTCCATAAAATCTTCCTCAACCTGCATTTAAAAAGAGCATGGCTAAATAAAGAGAGAACAACAACAACAACAACAAAAAAGCCTTTTGTCTCAAACAAGTTTGGGTAGGTTAGAAATGAAGTTCATTTTTTTTTTAAAAATTTGGCAGAAGCTGCCAAGGTGCAATAAATGAAAAATTCATACAAACCAGCTGTAACATCTAACACTAGTGACCTCTCTACTAAAACACTCTATGCTGAAACCTTTGCCTGTCCTACCAGCAACACACACACCACACGCACCTATCTGTACTACCATAGAAACTTCATGAAGAAAAACTACAATCTAAAACCGCTCCAAAGGCAATCTCCCTTTTTTAGCAGCAATTAAGCCATAGGGAAGTCTCGTGGAGTACATTCTGCGCTAGCTCTCGGGCGCTCAATCGACGACTGGTGGGTTCAAAAATAGTCCTATTTCGCTGTCTTCATATTCCCCATAGCAGTGCTAGGAATGCCGTCTGGCACGTTCCGATCGATGATTGATGATGCCATGCTTTCCTGGAATGCTGAACTAAGTTCATGATATCCCCCTGCCACTTAATTAGATTGAGATTGAGAGAGCGCTGTAAGTGAAACCAGGCTTCTGTTGCGTACGGACATAGGAAAAAAAGATGGACCGCCGATTCAATGGGACAATTAGTGCACATAATACACTGCATGTCACAAAGAATGTTCCTTCGTTGCATGACGTCATGTGTCAGTATTCTGTTTTGCATGAGTAAGATTGCAAATACCTTCACCGACGGGGGGACTTTTGCCTTCCAGATCCATGCCCAGAACGGTTTGATCATCGCACTTCCGGCAAGCAAGTTGTATATGGACTTTGATGTGTAGGATCCATTGCCAGTCCATCTCCACAAAAGTTCATCCTCGTCCTCTGTGAGTTGACAGGAAAGGAGGTGTGTCACCATCTCATTTACTCTGTAGTTACGCGACTGTGGCAGCAATATTTCGATAATCTGTACCGCTTCCCGGATTGTGCTTCTTGGTAAAGCCAGTCGGTGTGTACCGAAATGTTGTGCCAGTGTTGGGCATCCTGCCAATGCCTACTCCCAGAACGAAATTGATCTGCCATTTTCGATTTTCCAAACTGTGCTGAATTGGAACAAATGCTTGATGGATTGTAGTGAGTTCCAGAAAAATGATCCCCTTTTCCGCTAGAGAATCGGGCCACGACTGAAACTACCTATCCCGTAGAGGTTGGTTATGACTTGAGTCCAGAGGCATAGAGGCCTTGTGTAACCCTTCCACCACCATCTCAGAAGTAACGCTGTGTTGTGTAACCTTAGATCTTTCACACCTAGCCCCCCCCCCCCATTGTTTTGGTTTGCAAACCCGGTCCCAGGCTATCAGGTGCGTTATCCTACCATTCGAATTGTGGCTCTAGAGGAAGTCTCGCCTTATTTTGTCTAGTCTGTTGATCACCCATTGAGGCAGGTGGAAACAGCACATTGTGTATACTGGAATCGATGACAATACGGAGTTTATCAATTGCAACCGACCTCCTCTCGAAATCAGTCTGCTTTTCCAGCCTTGGAGCCTTCGTTCCATTTTTTCGATTAACAGCGTGTAATCTTGCCTTGTTGGCTTTTTGATACTGAGAGGTAGGCCGAGGTAGGTGCAGGGCAGTGATGCTTTGCGGCATTTGTAAGATGCTCTTTGCACTCTGTATTTGGTCGTCAGTCAGGTTGATGGGCACGAAGCTGGTTTTCGATAGTTTGATCTCTATGCCTGATACTTGTGCGAAGAGCTGTAGGATTGTCTTGACCATGAGAAGGTTGTTAGCTTCGGCTGATGAGACCAGTGTCGTATCATCTGCGTACTAGAGAGCAATGACTGAATGCGGCAGTTCGTTCGTCAGACAGTGAGGGACCATTGTGTCTATGACTCTCAACATTTGCTGTAAAACATCGACTCCCAATATGAACCACAGCGGCGATAATGCATCGCCCTGTCTGAGCCCTCTGCGATGTTTGAAAAAATTGCATGTGCACCCGTTGACTACTACCCTCGAGGATGATGTTTGCAACAGAATTGATATCCATTGAATCCATTGCTGAGGGAAGCCTCTTGCCGACATGACCCTAGATAGGAATTCCCAATCAATCGAGTCGAAAGCTTTTTTAAATCTACCTTGAGAAACACTGCTTGTTTGCCGTTTGTTGAGATTTCGTTCAATATCTCCCTTAGAGACAGGAAATTATCTGCAATGTGCCGGCCATGGACGAAAGCCGTTTGGTTACGGTGTATCAGCTCCTGCAGTTTTGATCGAAGTCGGTTTGCCAATATCTTAGAGATGAGCTTAGGCAGGAGACTTAGAATACTGATCGGTCTATACTCCGTGACATCTTGTGGGTTGTCCCCTTTGGGAATCATGACGATGTTGGCTGTGTTGAGTCTCGCGAAATCCAGAGAGCCGTCGTATAAACCATGAACGATCTGCATGATGTGAGGTCGGAAAAGGTCCCAGTATGTTCTGCCGGCATGCCATCGGGCCCCGAAGCCTTGTTCCTAGCCAATTGGTTGACACTATGTTCAATTTCTTGCAGGGAGAACGGTTGTGCCAGTTCTGTCATCATGTCAGGTGCTGGGTATAGAGCTGAGAGGTCAATAGGCATGCTTTGTTGTCTGGAGCCCAGAAGCGATTCCATCTGGTTGGAGAAGGCTCGCAAGATGCCATTATGATTTGTGATTTCCCTGCCGTTGACGTTCACCTTCAGCACTATGTTTTTTTGTTTCCTTGTCGATGCAAACGCGTGGAAAAATCGGGTGTTCTTGTCACCCTCCCTGAGCCATTTACAGCGTGCCCATTGCATCCATTTGGTTTCCTGATTCAGGGAGAGACTGTACGCTTTTTCTCGGATTCTGATGCGAAGTTGAAATTCAATTGGGCTCAGTGTACGGTGGTCTTCTATGGCATCGAAAAATATAATTGCTTGTTTGCATACTTGTAGGTGAGAGGTCATACCCGAGAATTTGGATTTGTGCCAGGCTTGAAAAGATTTGTGCATGTTCTCAACATTATTGAGGTATAAGAGTTCAGTTCGGCCAACAAGTGTGTGAGTGGGAGCATTCCACATTGCCTCCATGATTGAGTCTACCTGGTTGTATCTAAGCCAGAACAGCTCAAGCCTTTTCACCCGACGGGAAGGGGCGTTGTGTTTTGCTTCCATGATGAGGGGCACGTGATCTGAAATCATTGAATCTCCTGCTTTGAGTTCAATTATTGGGAAAATGGATACCCATTATGTGGACACAAAGATGCGATTTAGCTTTGATAAAATTGGTTTGGGTCGTTTAATTGACCACGTGAAGCGTCTGTTTTTTAGTTGGACGTCCACGAGACCAAACTCACGAATGAAATCGTTAAATAAATCCATGAGTTGGTAATTCCTGCTCAGGGCCGATCTATCGATGATCCAACGTACCAAGTTGAAGTCACCCGCTAGAATCCATGGACAGGATATAGTGACTGCAACCTGGTGCAACTCCTCTAGAAACTCTCTTTTAAGATTGTCAATAGCCGGTCCATACACATTGGTTATGGCAAAAAGAGATCCAGTGGCCTCCTGTCTCAAAATAGCTGTACAAGTGTGCGGCGAAGCCCATGATGAAATGAGCGTGTAATCCTTTTTCCATGCTATGATGCATCCTCCAGCCGATTGCATGGCTTGAATATATACAACATCTAATTGGAAATAAGATGGAAGTACTCTAACTACGTACGAGAAATCAACTGTGTTCCATTTTGTTTCTTGCAAACAACACACATCAACCCGACTTTGTCTAATGATACTTCTAACTACCCGACATTTTTCAACGTCACCTAGCCCCCTTGTATTCCATGACATAATACGTAATTTCTTGAAATACATAAATTGTTAAAAAACTACCCCAAGAGCTAACTACAGGTCAGACTCAACTACGCAAAGTTGAACGAAAATGCAATCAGGAGTGTTCTTCCTCTTCGTCGGATAGCTCGTCCTCAGAATGTGGGTCCATCCTGAGGTACTCGGATGTTCCAAGGATGTGAACGTACTTGGATAGGTCCATGGGGGCTGTTTTCGGTTCTGTGGGGCTGAGCTAGGATGGTCCTGCCTGATGGGCCGCCTGGTGCACTGCTGGAGTTGTCAGGCCACAGGCCAAGGCAATGTCTGTGCATTGGGCCTTTGTGAGGACTGTATCAAAAAAGGCCTGCGGGTTTTTTAAATGGCAGGTGGTTCATTTGGATCTTGGGCCTGGACCTTTGGATTTGCTTTTGGGCTTTGGACTGTGTGTTCTCCTTCATAAGGCCTTTTCCTTCTAACTTTTTTCACCGATTTCCGGATTTGGGCTAAAGTTTGCATTCGTTCGGCTGTCAGTGGGGAGCCGCTCTGGTCTGCTAAGGTGTGTGTGACTGATTGGAAGTCATTCTGCCCAAGGCATTGACCCTCCTTTTGCCGAATTTGCGAGGGGTGCTGTCCATCAGGTTGCTGCCCTTCTTGGGATACCGTGAAAACTTCCGTACGAGGTAATAGCCCAATCTCATAACGGTCCGAAGAGAGTTCCATATTACCTTTTTGCCTCGGTGCTGGAGCCAACAGAGGACTTGCCATCTGGATTGCGTCATCTGGTTGGGAAGCCGTTTAATGCAATTTTCCTTGCTGTGGCGTTAGGACTAAAGCATCCGTGTAGTGAGTTGGGACAGATACCATCACCTGACTCGCCTCATGGTGATCATGTGTTGCTGAGTGGTCGACTAAGCTCGATCTGAGATTTTGTGGTGTCTGGTGTGTAGCCTTCTGTGTGGCCTGTCAGGTTTGAAGCCAAGTAAGGGGTTGTTCTTGCACCTGTCGTCGCTCCATCATCGCCCTTATCTCCGGGGGTAGTGTTGTTGGGTCAGCATCATGCACTATCTCGAGGAGGGCCTTCCTTGAGACGACAACTTCATCAGACTGGTGTGTTTGCTGCGTGTTCTCACGAGGCAGGATTCTGATCGGTGATGACGGCTTGCCATATCTTTTTGGTGCCTTTGGCAGGTCTGGCGGTGTATAGATCGGCTTATGAGTCCATTTTAGAGCCGTTACCCTGATTGGTGTTTCGAGGCCTCCGACAATCAGTGCTAATGTTTTAGGAATGCGGGCTAGGTCGGTGGTCGCGACCACTGCAAGCCAGAACGAGAGGTCACCCTCTTGTTGAGTCGGTGGGGATCCCAGGTATACCCCTATTGAAGCTACTGCCTTGCTGATCTCGCGCTCCCTCCAGAGGTTGGGAGGTATACCTTCAAGCTTGAGGAGCACTTTGCATGATGGAATTGTGATGGATGCGTCGTCATGGGGGGACCATTCTTGGAAACTTAATCCCTGATCCCACAGACTTCTCGGTAAGCTGTTAATAAAGATGGCAGGTGCAAGGCCAGGCGGAAGTTGGAGGAGGTACATGTCTCGAGGCAGCTTGGCAACTGAAACTTCATGGTGTTGCAACAGGTGTGATTGTGCTGCGAGGGATGCTACCTCATCGATAGTTAAGGAAAGGTCAGGGTTTACTGATTGCACCACCACTGTGGTGGTCATAACACGCTCTGTCTCTTGAATGTAAGAGTCATCTCTGTCGATGAAGCAGTAGGACTTTTCTATTCTATTCTCTGGCATCGTAGTCTCTGTTGATAGGGTGGGGTTTAGCATGAGGTCTTTGAAATCTGGCTCAGATGTCGGTTTCGGCCGGTGCACTGGAGGCTGGTGAGAAGGGTATGCACCAGTAGGGACAGGGGAGATGTATATCTCTTTGGTGCACCTAGTGCCAACGTGGCCATCTTGCCAACATTTGCCACACTTGGTCGGGTTTCGACACCGGGCTCTGGTGTGCCCCCTTCTACAGCATTTGAAACATCTACCACGCCATTCTGCATATGTTGGAGATGGAGGGAAGCGGAGACGGGAAGGGCTGTGGGGTGACACATAGTATATTGGTGCAGGTGGAGTTACAGGTGAGGATGGTCTGGTGGTGGGTGGTGGGTGGTGGGTGGTGGGTGGTGAGGAGGAGAGTGGGGTGGAGGAGCCTGATGATTTGAGGGCGTCGGCGTAGGTTGTGGGTGGGTACGATTGGTAAGGTTTGGTGTTCATGGTGGTGGTGTGTTGTCTCCGGCGCTTGCTCTGCACTATTGTCCACTCTCCGCTTATTCTCTCTCTGCCTCAACTTGAAAAATGAAGTTCATATTGGATTTCATTTTCATAAGATTGGCTGAATTTTTACGTTGGCTCGTCAAACCTATCACAACTCTTCTCCTTTCCAGACTTGGGACCGGCTTTATAAAATATAGGCGGAGTACACATGATTAATCGATATAAATTATAAATTCTCCCATTTTTTAAGATATTGTTTACACTTGAAAATTGGAAACAGATTGTACTACAAACCAACAATTCCATTAAAACAATTAACCAGCAAAGCGTCAAAGAAGCAGTGAAGAAGGTGGTGCGGGCATTAGAGTGTCTTTTGCATCAGATAGGAAATCTCATGGTAAAGAGGACGAGTAAGACATTTTCATGCCTTGTGGTGGTACACACAAATTAAAATTTTAGTAGCTTTGTTGTGGGATGCATTACCACATCTATAGAGTGATTCTTTGCTTTACTTGGTTTTGCAGGGTTTTATGTGAAACTTTCCTAGAATGTTTTAGAACTCACGTCCTTTAGCATTGGTGAAGAAATGTAGCAGATAAATTGGCCATCTGGGTATCTTTCACACTGTTCTTGCTCAATAGAATCATTATCAGAATAACAAAGGAGAGTTATTTCATTTGTGGTAGGCACCACACCGTCCTTCAAGTACTTCCTTCCAAGGAACGCATTTATGACCGTTGATTTTCCCGAACTAAATTCACCCTGATAATATATCCAACGGGTAGATATTCAATAGATATAATGTGGTACAATTACCACAAATTTGAGTGTTAGTAAAGATGACACATTACCACAATGACTAGCAAAAATGGCTCACTGACTCTATAACTTGTTTGAGCACCTGACTCTATAACTCTTTTGGATTCTATTTGCATAAATTTATATAGATAACTCACATCTCTCCAAAATGGAGAGACATTCATATTCTGATTAAATTTCCCATATTTGATATTTACTATTTCTTTCCATATTGGATTTGAATCACCCTATTGTGTGTAATAAATAGCCATGCCCACTTACAAATTAAGGCATGATTAAATTTTGTAAATTGATAACTCCCCACCTCCCATTTTTCTTACTTCTTCAAACCCTTTCCCATTTAACTAAGAACCTTCTCCTGATTTTATCTATTCTTATAATTACCCATTTATTGATTTTGAACATTGACATATAGTAAATTGGTATTGAACTAAGAACTGAATTTAGTAGAACAAGTCTACCCCCTATGGATAACATTTTGCCCTTCCATCCTGGTAATCTTTTTTTGTATTTTATCTATCACTAATTGCCAATCAGCTCTTGATGGCATTTTCCAGTGTAATTGTAAACCAAGATATTTAATAGGAAGCTTACCCATTTTGCAGTTGAGTGAAGATGCATAGTATGATGCTAGATGATGTTCTATATTTAAAGGTATCGATTCAGTTTTATTATAATTTATCTTTAAACATGATATGTTTTCAAAACAAGTAAATGCTATGTTTAATTTGTCCAACATATTTTTATCTGCTTTTAAATAAATAAGAGTATCATCTGCATATTGCAGATGCATAATTTTTCTCCCATTTTCAAGTCTAGGTCCTAATCCTTCAAAGCTTTTATTATCAATCCCTTTAGTTAGGATTTTGTTTAAACCTTCAGCAGCTAAAATAAACAGATAGGGAGAAATAGGATCTCCATGTCTTAAGCCTTGTTTACATTCAAAATAAGATCCTATGTTACCATTGAATAACACTGCACTATATCCCTTATATAATATAGATTTAATCCAATTGATCCATACTGGATGAAATCCCCTTTGTTCTAAAGTTTTAATAACATATTTCAAACTAATGTTATCAAAAGTTTTTTGTAATCTAATTTAATCAACAAACCTTGTTCCTTATTCTTTTGCACATAATGCAATATTTCATGTGCTGTAGCAACCCCCTCAATTATGTATTTTCCTTTTATAAAAGCAGTCTGTGTGTTTGAAATTAATCTATTAATTAATGGAAATAACCTATTGGCAAGTACTTTTGTAAAAAAATTGAAACTACAATTAATCAAGCTAATTGGTCTATAATCTGATATTGAGTTACTTCAGAAGCTTTTGGTATTAAGCATATAATAGCTCTATTTAGTCTGAGTAATTCTAATTTGTTACTATGAAATTCATTAAACAATTTAAGGATATCATACTTAATTATATTCCAAAATTTATGATAGAAAAAAATTGAAAGGCCCACCAACTTTCATGGAAAATAAAAGTTAATTAATTTCCTAGTATTTAGAAATATATTTGCGTGTTGAGTAATTGACTGGTGACCCACAAAGGGAAAGACAAAGAAGAGTGTCCTTATTGACACCATTAGTGCTTTCTATCTGCATCAGAAGATATACTCTTTTCTGAATGAGAGCTTTTGCTGCTGTTGGATTTCCTGAAACTAGAAAATGGTCGTTGTTTGGGGTTTGTGTTTACGCAATTCATGTCTTTGTTTAAACGATTCCAACTAATTATGTAATAAAAAAAAACAAAATTGCAAGAACCAGCTTTTAGTCTAGTGATTAAGAGCAATTACTTCAGGAAGAAGCAGTATTTGCATCTGCAAGGTGTCAATTGCATA